>PVIR01007045.1:0-62878 GCA_004026965.1 Petromus typicus
GCTACTGTCACAGACATGTCCAAAAAAAGGAAGAGGATAAAAAGATGGGTGTAGGAGGGAGAGAAGAAAGGAAATGAGATGATAAAATGTATTAAAATTAGTTATGTTCATGTACTAACTTCCCATAAAAAATGCAAACAGTATGTACTACACACATGTACTAATAAACTAAAATAAAACCCAAATAAATAAATGTAAAATTTAATGAGTGTGTGGGGAAACTGCAGCCATGCTCTGTTAATGGGAATGTAAAGATAGCATGAACATCATGGAAAAGAGTGTGACAGCGTATTATACAATTAATGGAATTACCAAGCAATCTGCTTCTGGCCAGACAATATATCCAAAAATAATTGAAAGCAGGATTTTACTACATCTTCACACCCAGGTTCACAGCAGCATTATTCACAACAGCAGAAAGATGGAATCACCTCAAAGGTCCTTCTGTGGATGAAGGAATAACAAAATGTGCAGACTCAGTGGAGTGTTATGTGGCCTTAAAGGGGAAACATCCTTTCACATGTGACCCACAAGTGGAACCTGAGGGTATTGCACCAAGTGAAGTGATCCAGGCAGATACTGTGTGAGTGCACTTACCTGGCACATCTAGGGTAGCCACACTCCTAGATGGCAGAGGAAGGGGAAATCGGGAGCTATTATCTAATAAGTACAAAGTTGCAGTTTTGCAAGATGAAGCATTCCGGAGAGGGGTGAAGGTGACAATTATAAAACCATGTTAATAAAGTGGCATTAAGCCTCTGCAATGTGCACTTTTAAATGATTCAAATAGTAAATTGTATCTTATGTCAATTTCATCATGATTAAATGTGTTAAAAAAGAAACTAGCACTGAGACAATCATGAATAGTCTAGACATGAGACACTACAGGAGTTGAAGAGCTGGAGGAGATTTAGGGAGGGAAGTAGTCAGAAAGCACTTCGGGGTGGACTTGTAAGTGACTGGCGTGAAGGAACAGAGGGTATTCCAGACAGGGAGAGCAGGCGATCGAGGACATAGCAAAGAACTAACAAAGCACATGGGAAAGCACAGAGGACCGACCCTAAAACCCGGAGCAAGGGGCCAAGGTGAGGAACAAGGAGAGAACAACCTGGGAGGAGAACTAGAACCAGAGGTAACAAAGCTGTTGAACCAGGCTCTGCCCCCGCATGAGTAGCAAAGGGCCCCTAAAATAATGAAATGAGATGTGATCGGGGTTTATAACTCCTGGAAAAGAGGCAGGATACAGAGCTGAAGGAAGGAGTGGAAAACAGTCTATTTGACCCCTAAAATACAACATTCCTCTCTAGGCAGCAGCACTATTTCAGTAATTAAAATGAAATGCAATAAATATATGTTATGTATGAATAAAAATTCAAACATAAAATTATTAAATCTCCCAGTTCTCATCCTGATTCACTATTTTAAATCATAACCACAAAAATCCCAAGAGGTCACAGAATGACAGATTTGAAGGGCCCCAGTTGCTTTTCTATAGTGTTATTGTCTATTTCTTGCCTACCATTTAAATTAAAAAATCATGTGCTGTCATCTGATGGTATGCCACACCAATCTGAATGGCTCATTGCTGCCACACACCCACTTTGAAAATAAACAGGTATGTGCAGCCCATATGTCTCTAGCTCCAACTCTATTATTGGGAATTCTAAAAATTAACTTACATGTAGAATACAATGTTTTTTAGAATATAGGTAATAAAAATGTGATAATTTGAAACTCACATATGCCGTCAGAACTCCATGGTAACTGTTGCAATTATTTAAAAGGTAGATCAACATGAGAATTACCAGGTGAAAGAGAACTTTATCCCAGCAATTGGTTAAACTCATCAGAGCATGGTAAAAGCAAAAAGGTGACCACATTTCTATGCTATCATTGTTTGTAAATTCTCTTCAGACAACCACTTTATTATTGCCACACACAGGTGGAAACCACAGTCCCTGCTTTCCATGCACTCAAACTCCTCAAAGGGAAATAACTGCATAGTGCAGGCAAGAAAGTAATTTGTACCAGCACACTACTCACACCTGGCAAAGCAGCTTGGCTACACTTTGGACCTTTGGCTATGACTGTGCTCCACTGGCCTTAGGTGTTACCTCCTTTCTGCATTACATTCACTGCAAGTTGTATCAGTTCATTCAGCGTACTATCAAATGCCTTTCTGCCTAATTTCTGGGCTAATAGCCACAGCAGGAAAACAGACATAGCAAGTTCATCTGTTTATGCTTCTATTTTCAAAGCTAATGGCTTATTTAACTAGCAGGTTATTTCTTGATTACAAGCCCCTAATAGACAGAGGTTGTGTTTGGATTTCATAAATTGAATTTCACAAAGCTTGCATTTCAAAACAATATGTCAAGTTCATCACATTCTTATATAAACCTTTCTAATCAAGGCATAAGGAATAAGCTTTAATTTGTAAATAAAGCTGCAATCAGCTTTTGGGTGAGAAGAACAACTACACCTGTGTTCCTTCCAGAAATGTTTACTAAAGGTAAAAGGCAGGCAGGGCCAGAGATGAAATTCTGATTCAAATGTTCTTTGTTCACAGGACTAAAAGGCCAAAATAAGAGATCCAGAGATGGGTGAAAACAAATTAACTGCAGTCACTACCAACACCCCAACAACGAGATTCCAACATGTCTGCTTTGTGGCTTTAAAATATCTTGCATGTATGCTGCATGGCCTGGCCCAGGCCCTGAGGAGGCCCAGCAGCCTGCGTGACCATGTTCCTTAGTCAGTTCTCATGTCCCTGCTGCCCAGTCTTCTGCTGCTACCACTTTAGACTGATGGTTAAGGTGGACTGTTTGGAATTGCTGTGTGTTGTCTGACTCAGGCTTTAGGGGCATTCTCATTCAGTGCCCTGCAGTATATGTCTTTTGGGTCACAATGTGGAGTTCAGGACTCCCAACTAGACACTGTGCCATGAGCCTCCAATCCAAGAACACTGTGTACGTATAGTCCACAGATGTAAGGGAGTCAGATTTGAAGGACAGGTCAAAAGAATGTGAACAATTCTATGAAGACATTATCCATCAAAATTCAGCAAATATTTACTGAGCACCTAACATGTACCAGACAATATCCCAGATCCTAGGATGATAATACAAATGGTAATGATAATACAAATACAGACAAGATCCCCTTTCTCAGATTTTCCAAATAATAAAGGTGTTTTATTACAAAAGGGAATTTATAGGTTACAAAGGATTGATAAACCAAAGATTCAATTTATACTAAGGGATGGGTGCAGAGAGTAATAGTTTAGTGAGTAGGAAAAGAGTGGAAAGGATGAGGAGAATAGTGAAGTCCAGGAAAGAGCGTATGGCACCCTGAGAGCAATACAGCAGTTCCACCACCCTGCAGATGCGGCTCAAGTGTGGGGAGAGGAGACAAAGCTACAGTCGAGGGCTGACATAGAAGTGATGCTTGACTGCACCTTGAATGGCAAGTAGTTTGAGGTATGACAAAGGAACTGTGCATGCAAATATGTGTGTGCACAGCCCCATATCTCGTCTGGACAGCGAGAGCCTGGGGAGTCTGGTGTCACGGAATGTTCAATGTGGGGGAAGAGATGGAAGCCAGGAGTCAGATCATAAAGGGTCACAGAGTAGCTCAAGAGAGTTGTTCTGAAGATGGCATGTCATCACTGTCTTGAGGGAGGGCACTAAAAACACTCATTGGGGAAAATATGTGAATTAATTAATGCTTCAGGTATTCACAGGTATACCTCTGGTGAGCACAGAGAGAATTCTACTGGAATATCTAGAATCAGATGGTGGGGGTTGAAGCTGTAGTTGTAGAAATAGATGAAAGGAGGGAGGAATTTCAGGACTTTCTAAGAATTAGAACTTTCACAGCTTAAGGACTCACTCTTTGATAAGAGGGAATAAAGGGAAAAATATAATTGATGCGCAGCTTCCAAGCTTGAGTGACTGAGTTGAGGCTGTGGCCTTTTGAGGGACCACATATATTGAAAGGGAGTAGCTGTGAAACTGAAAAAATTGAGCATGTTTTGTTTGAACTGTTTAGGGCCATTTTTCACACAGACTGTGTAGGGCTTTTTTTATTTGGGTTATTACAGGTGATTTGATATGTTGGGCTAGTGCTTGAGAGGAAGGCCTTCCAGGAGAAAGTCACAGTCCTAGGCAAAGTAGCATTTCTTAGGGAACGTGTGGATTAAGATGCAGGGAAGTTTTCAAGAAAAGATTATGAAAGCATTCCTTTATAGGGAAGAAAAGGGACAGACAGGCTGTGTGACAGGAGGTGGAGGCTGAGGACAAGAGGTGGGGATGCAGTAAAAAGACAAGAGAGCAAGCTATAGGTTCAAATGGGACAAAGAAAGGAGGGATATGTAAAGGGGAGGTCAAGGGGACCTTCATCAGACTCAGCCTTGGGGGTCCAGGATCTAGATAAAGTGAGAAAACTGACCTGATTGGAGCCTGCGTGAAAGGGAGGACAGGAAGTCATGGGTGTCTCCTACTGCATATGGCTGTGGGAGAGATCTGTGATTGGGAACTTGAGGTGTCTGTCATTCACTGTGTCCAGTGCTTCCGGAAATCACCCAGTTGCACACAGAGATCATACAGTGCTTTGATCTATGTAACATCGTGCTGAAAGAACAGAAAGGATTAAATCCAAAGCTTGGTGGGCTGGAGTGTGAGCAGAAGCTGGGTAGATGGTGCTAGAATAAACCTTAACAATAGGTGTAGATCCAAAGCTTGGCAGTAACAGAGACGATGCCCAGAAGGTCCACAATGCTTCTGTCTTTGTGCTGAGGTCTTGAGAGGATGAACATATTCTTGAGAGACTACAGGACAGTGATGTCATCTAGGGAAATACTTGATTTCATTTTATGTGAGATTGAAAATATTTTAAAACTGATTCACAATAGAGTTCTGAAGAGCACAGACAGAAGAGTGACATAGAATTCAGAAGTTCAAAAAACAAGCAAACAAACAAAAACCAAACCAAAGGAGAAGGAGCAAAAGGAGAAACAAGAGATGAGGCACCTTGGCCAGAGCCAAAAATGGCCAAGCTGAGGGAACAGACAGAAACGCCTCCGTTCACACTTTCAGATGTGAATCTGTCAGGAATCGGTTCATTGCTGAGAGCTTGTTAACTGCCTCCACGTGAAACTTGTCACCTGATTTCTGACATGAGTCCTTGTGCATCTGGCTTGTGGTGATGCAGAGCAATCATTCACAAGTTTGGAAGAGTCGCTCCTCGCAAAGGGAGCTGTGTGTGACACTGGCCCATCCCACCCTCATGGCGCCTGACACATGTCCATGTGGACACAGCTCTGTGCGTCCCAGAGTCGCGCTCTGCTTGGAGAGCACACGTGCCTCTAGGCCCACACAGTGCATGTCAACATCTCATGTAGATGTGTGTTTCCATAACCATGTGGATCCACAAAATTACTAGTAAAATTATAGATGGGATGAACACAGCTTTAAGATTTTGGCCAACAAATGCAACTGAAACCACATTATCCTTTCCCTTTGTTTAACTGAATGAAATGATATTTTGACATTTCAGTGAGCTGCTCTCAATTTTAAAAAATCTGAGTTTTTTTCCTTATTCTCTCAATATTGAGCAAGTTACATTTCTCTTTCTGATTTCATTAGCTGCCACAGCACAAAGAAAAACCCTTTCATTTTCTTCTCAAACCACTCACTTGGTATCTTTCATGCTTCAGCATTCCACACCCAGATCACTCCCTCAGCGTGGCTGCCTCATTAAGGAACCCAGGGAGAGAGAGACTCAGGGCTGTCTCCCAGAGGAAGAGTCAGAGCAGACGCAGACTGTGCCCAGGGCTACCAGGGAGAGGGCTTTGCCAGCCCTCAGCACAATAGCCTTTGTCATGGCTGAAGCCCAGCCTTCAAATAGCATCTGTTTGGAAAGGCTAGTGAGCCCTTAGAAAGGAAGCACTCAAGGGGCAAAGGGGAAAAACAAGGCAGAGGGGATGACCGGAAACTCATTACAGTTGTCATTGCAAGCTCAGCTCGGTTTGTCCTTTCCTAATAGAGCTTGGAATGGAAGACACTCCATCCCCTGATAATCAGAATGGTGGGTCCCCTGTGTAGTGTCACCCTCGATGCCCAGGGCTTATGTCTGAAGCTCTATAAGGAGCACTCCATCCAGTGCTCTGAGCTGGCAGCTGGGAAGACATTATCGGGGGAGAGAGCTCCTCCTGGGCTCACTACCAAAACTGTCTTCAGTTTCTTTGCATTTATCTCACAAACTCGATATTATCACACCAAGAAGGGCCTTCTGCCCTGCTGGGACTGTCACAATGCCTGAAATTATCACACATTAAAGGCACTGGAGTTCCTGAGTTTAAAAACAAATACATTATCCTCATGGCCTTAGAAGGATGACATGACTTCATATTGGATACAGTTTTATTGCTCAGATGAATGATACAGTCTGGGGCTGTGATGAGACCTTGGGTGACATTTTGTTGGGGGCATGGTCACAAGCACAGGCTTTCAACAGAGGCAACCCAGTGTCCCAGGACCCAGTAGATCTTGGTCTAGATATTTCCCCTCTGTGAATCTCAGTTTTCTTATGTTGGTAGTAGAAATAAAGATAATGTAACCCATGGAGAAGTCGTAAGCATTAATTTAAGTAAAATAATATATGTGAAGAGCCTAGGAAACTTAGGTTTTATATAGTGCCTTTTAGTTTTAGATTATCTCCTGTTTTCCAGGAAGTTTTGGAAGAAATGAGATTTAGTGGATTTAGTGAATGGAAGAAAAAAAGAGCCAGATACAAGAACAGCAAATACTACCTGTGGGAAGAATCTAAAAAGAACTTCTGAGGATGGGAATTGGTTGCTTTATCAAAATACTGGACAGAGGAGGGGTAGAGAGGTAAGAGCATTACAGGTACAAAGAAAATTAGGTAGATAACTTGGAGTCCTGGCTTGGACATTTTTTACTTGAGCAGTTTATTCAAGTTACTTAGGCAAGGGAAACTGTACCTTACTTATTCACACACCGGAGAGACATAAAAGTACTTGTTCTGTTGGTGGGTGTGTTAGTCATTGTATACTAGAGTCCCATGCAGAAGAGGGCAAATGTCTTGTGCACACTGGATACTCCAAGGCCCAGTCAAGGGCTGGAAGCCCATGGCCACATCATGTGCAAGTGAAATTCAGGGATCTCCATCAGAAAAGCACAAGGGCCAGTGGAAGAAGCTAGAAAGTCTTTGTGACCAAGAGATCAAGAGATCTGCACTGGAAGCCAGGAGACCACGTCCAAGATGAAGACAAGAATCAGAGTTTTCCCAAAGGAAGGCACCAGCCAATGCTACTTTGAAGAAAAACTGCAAGAAGCCAATGACTTCAGGAAGCTCAGCAGCATGCATTCTTACTCTCCCAGTCTCCTTCTACGCTATACTGGTTATAATCTTCAGGTGGTTCTTGCACATCCAGAATCTTGCTGACTTGCTTCAGCTAGGCATTCCCACTCCAAATGACCCTTAATGAATCCTCCACAGTGGGTGTGGCAGTTAATTGGGAAAGGTCAATTTAAGGGATACAATAAAGTAAAATTCATTTTTAAAAATGCCTAGCAGACCAGTAAAGCACAGTTCCGGGGGTGTCTCTGACCTGTTTCTAGAGATGACCAACGGTAAGCCAAAACAAAAGGAAAAGAAGGAAGAAGTCAGCCTGGCTTTTAAAGCTCCACTCTACTTAAGCAGATATATGTGTGTTTTCATATTGCTGTTGCCTGTAGATATGATACTTTAACCTTTTGAACCTTTCATTGCAAATTCATGCCAGTGACATGCCTGGGGGTTTCCAGGCCTTCCATGTCCTCTTGGAGCTGCATTCTTGATCTCCATTGTTATGTGACTTCAGCTTCCTTGAATGAGCAACTACTGGGTCCTTTGGTCTCCTGTATGTGGAGGCTGGTGTGGGGCTCACCTGTCTCTGATTCCATAGCCCCACCGAGGGAGAAGACTTCCAGAGATCAAATCAATACAGTAGATAGCCAAAGACTTTTATCCTTTAAATAATGGAATTTAAGAGAGTAAAAGAGGCACTATGGATAATTTTGATGTTACAAGAGTAAACTAGGACCATCTGAAGCAGGACAAATGTTTGTAGCATGCTCTCATCAATGCCTTCCAGGTTGCAAGTATTCAACAATTGCTGCTATTACTTTTCCTAGTGATTTGCCTTGGTCTGGTCACTAAATGTTTTCAGTCATTTTTCTCATTATAAAATGAGAATAACAGTGTACCTATTATATGGAGTTACTATAATGATTACACAAAGTCACATTTGTAATGCATTTGCCCCAGTGTCTGTCTAATAATAAATGTTCAATAAAATTATATATTATTACTAGGGTTTTGGTTGGGAATGAGATGAGAGGGCTAAGAAGACTCTAAAACATGTAAAATAATTTGTGCTCAACATTGCGGGGATAATTCATACATTTTCATGGGTATTTTTCTCCCTTTAAGAGAAGCTTAGTGGAAAATTTATATAAAGTCAACTTTTACTTTAGTTACAGTGATGAGTTTAATGTAATGAAGGGAACACAAATGTCTTTGTCTTATTTTCAGATCCATAGTTACTAGGTGTACGACCTTGGGGATATTGTTTAACTCTCATTAGAATCGGTTTGCATATTTGTAAAATAAGGACAGTCTCTTGAGACTGCTCTGTGGGTGGTCAGATAAAAGAGCTGTGGGAACGGCATTAAGCCTGTGGTGATTCTGGAGACTACACTTTGTAATGATACCTTTTATTTTAGCTCTTCTTTGGCTAATGAAACATTCACCTCATCTTTTGTTGCTGTACATTTTGAAAAATGAGAAATAAAGCAGCATACCGTCTCCTACCTTCACTACCTGCAAAAGGGTGCTCCTGCCTTTCAGTCCTTCCCACATGGTACCACTGTCCAGGCAATGAATTTCAAGGTACAGAACAGCACTCCAACTGGTGAGCTGCCCCTACAATCAGTTCCTCAAACTGCTATTTTTTATTGGCCCCTGTACTTCATTCAGTCTATGACTCTAGTCCACCACCCCTGCCCCAAACTCATTCCCATTATTGGAGAGTTGTTGAAACTGCTTCCTCGCAGCATGAGCATTAGCATATCTAAAGTTCACACTTCAATTATGATTAGATCTGGGTTAAGTTTATCATAGGTGTTGAAAACATCATTTCCTAGTTTATTCCAATAATCAGGCTGTTTCTCTCATACTTACCAGTACAGAAAGTGTGAGTACACACACACACATACCACACACACGTGCGCACGCCTCAGAGAGCAAAACAGCCAGCTGGGTGACAAGGATTTACAAATACAGCTTATTCCTAATAGAGTTTTTATTATGAGAAGGCTATAAAAATTCTGAAATTTGGTTGGGCACCTATACGACTTCACACTTCCCTTGTTATCTTGTACATTTTGTTTGCAGATCAGTGTTAGGCCAGTAATCCACATAAGGTTAGAACGAACATTCATGGCACTCTCTCTAATGTAGGTGTGTAGTTCGATCCTAGTAAATAGATGGGACTTTATTTTAGGATTACAATTCTTAGTATCTCATCCAGATAGAACTGAAGATAGATGACAAGCACTTTTTAAAAAGCAATTTATATCTTTCTAGGATATGCCAGTTTCCTTTTGTACTGTTCTATTATAATTTAAGAACCTAGTTATGTTATGTAGGTAACAAGATAACCTAGTCAGAACTACAAAAATATTTCAATGTCAGCAAGTCTGCATCTTAACTCTCCCTCTTCAAATTAACTTTCCTATCAGCTGGCTAACAGGGGAAATGAGTTTTATGAAACTTAGTTAGGAGTGTATAGCATACTGTGCAGCGGGAAGTGGAGTGACCCACCTGATAGATCACTTTCCACAGCGCTCACTGGTACCCAGGACATCGCGAGCCTGGCACCGACATCGACATCAATCATTCAGCACCATGGACAGCTCATCTGCATTCAGTGATAGTACAGAGCTTGAGGGCAAGTCTGCATCGCACCTTTCAGATGAGAATCTTCTGCAACAATAACGGGGAGAATCATAAGCTAATATTCCAGAGTCCACAGGAAACAGGTTCAAAGAGGTGAAGAGACTGGCTTAGTAAAGTCAAGGAAGATTTAGAGAAAATGTTCCAGTATCAAAATGGGCTTCACTAAGTGAAGAAAATTGGAGGGTAGCTTGTAAAGATCCAGCTTTGCCAAAATGGGAAGGTAAACAAAATAGATTGTATAAATATATAGTGAATAGCATTAATTCATGTGCAAAAAGCATTTAATCTGTTTTTATGATAAGTTTTTGGGAAAATTTATACCAGTTAAGGTACAAAATCTAAGTGTTCCCTCTCTCTGTCTGTCTGTACATCTGTCTGTCTAGCTGTCTTTCTCTCTCTCCCTCTCTCTCTCATGCATACACAAACATGCACACTTACTCCTCTGTGGAGCCACATACTCCTCAGAAGTCTTTTTAGAGACTCTTACAGAGTCTTCCTTATCTTTTTCTTCTCTCACCCAGACCAATAGTGGCCCAGTTTAGTCTTCAGAGTCAAAACACTTCCAGTTGCACAGACAAAATCATAAAATGAACTGATGTAGGCTTTGAGAATAGTTCCAAGGCAACATTAATGATAGCCAAGAGGTCATGGCAGAAATTTAGTAAATTACTGGAAAGATTTATTAAAGCAACTGAACACTGCAACTGAGAGGCACGATTCTAGCCTCTGAGAATATAGTGACCACATCAGAAAATAATTCTACCATAATGGAATTTTTATTCTCATAGTATATAGAAGTAACAAGCAAGTCACTAAAAGATAAAAACCAGGCATTGTGGTACTCATCTGTAAAATCAGCACTTAAGAGGCTGAGACAGGAGGATTACCTCAAGTTCAAGGCCAGTTTGGGCTACATAACAAGTTCAAGGTCAGCCTGAACTACATACTGAGATCCTGTCTCAAAAAACAAAACAAAACAAAAAGAATATATAAGCTGACCATAATGTACACACCTGTAATCCTACCACTCTGAAAAAGTGAGGGAAGTAGATCAAAAGTCCAGGCCCAGCCTGGGAAATTTAGTAATGTACCAAGACTGCCTCAAAATAAAAAATAAAAATAAGCAAGGCATATAAGTCAATGCAAATGCCTGGTTTAATGCTCAGTATTGCAAAAATAAAAAACAGTAACAAAAAACTCTATATAGTAATGGATTCCATAAAAATGTTGTTTATAAGAAATTACTTGTTGGGGGAGAGGTAAAATACTTTGAGTAGAGAGGGCAGAAGGGCCTTTGTAAAGAATTGATCTTTGAACTGAAAGAGATAGCTTCACATAAATGACAACCACTAGAAATTAAAGATGAATATTATTGTTACTCTGCAGCATTTTTTGTCTAGTCATCACATGACAAGGAAAGAAGTCTTTCATTATGCAAATGAACATATATATTCCCCATTCCTATTGGTGATGACAAGTATGCTTGTCAAGATAAAACTAACTGATGTAACCTACAAATCCCAAGATTTCAATGATTTAAGGCAATGAATATTTTTGTTGTTGTTAAAGTGAAGTCCAATATAAGGCCAGCAGCAGCCAGGGACTGGGTGGTTCAATGCCATTTGCTTTATTCTTAATTATTTGACAAAAGGGATGAAGGAAAACATGAAAGGAGCAGGGAAGTTATTGTAGGGAACCAGATATTTCATCATATTTGGTTAGCTGGAATTCAGTCATACAGCCACATCTAGTGGCAAGGAAAGCTGGGAGAGATGGTTCCAGCTGTGTGCTTAGAAGGCAAAAGAAATGGATCTCATGACCTGTCTTAAAGTTTCTGCCACGGAAAATCAAAAGGAGACATGATCTTCCAGTGTGAAAAGCTCAGCTGAACTGCAAAAAGAAAGACTGACTGTACCCCAACTCAATCAGGATGCTTTTAATTTTCTCTCTCTAAGAGTGGAAAAGAAAGCAAATTTTTCAAAGAACAGCTGAGTTATAATAATTATGCAATAATACTTTAGTGTGCATTCATTCATTTCACCTCCATAACCTCATATTCTAGTTAATAGACAAAGAAAAGGTACAAATTCTATGATGGGGGAAAAAAAGACCTGAGATGCAATCTTTTAGAACTGAGGTGTTCTAACATATTTGATCAAGATCCATTATTTTATAATTGAGAAAACTGCAATTTTCTGCATGTGTGTAGACTTACACATGGACCATGGGCCAAACTGGGACTTCATTTCAGGTCATCCATAAATGATTGCTTGTTTTCCTTCTAGGAAGGTGAGTTTCAATGTCTAGATAAACATTAGTCACTGGATTTGGGAGTCAGGTCAAGGATGAGAATTTGTCAAACGTGTGGTTTTTCCATACTGCACACTAGAAACTTTGACTCTGCCCACAGTCTAGGGTCAGCCCTGTGGTTTGCAGGTGGCCTGATGGTTACCTTTGGGAAACACTGCCTTAGATACTATCATAGGTTTTCCCAGGAGTCACCATAGTGCTGGAGATTGATGTTCATAATATTGAAAAAAATGCAGCTCATATGAATAAAAACACAAAAATTATACCACCAGGACTCAAAAAATGTGGGAGTAACATGGCTTATGGATAAGAAATACAACTTTATAAATTTAAATATGTCAAACTTATAACCAAATATAGTTGGGACCATTAAAAATTATATTAACAAAAAATTACATTAAGTACATGAAAATGAAATTATGCAACAGTATGATCAGCTAATTTTCTTTAAGTTCTTTTCACTTTATAGTTTTATCACTGATTAAAATTAAAACGATGGTTCTTTAAAATTAAAAATTATAAAAAATTGCAAATTTGGAATACAAATGCTCCAGGATTATTAATATTAATATTTACCACACAGATCTCTGGCCTTTTGCACACATAAATATAAACATACACATATTACAAAAGTGAGTTTGTGGTTAATATATTACACTAAATGAGACTATCAAAAGTAATTTTAACAGCAAATACAGAAATATGGACAACAAAAATAACATATTATAATAACAAAATGGAGACATTGAAAAAGGAAATAAAATATACTCATTTCTCAGGTAGGAGTCAAGAGACACAGTTACACTTTTTATATTAATAACTTTTCTCTTTTTCAGAGAAAAGACCAACATTTATTGTTTTTGCCTTATAGGTTACAATTTGAAATGTTTTCAAATGGACATCATGACCAACCAGTGTCTAAAAACAAATCAAGTTAGTAGATTGTACACCAGCAGTTTTTCAGAATATAAAGGCATCATATGTAATTAATAACAATGGTAAATTTTACTTCATGGCATAATTTCAATTTATACCTGTAGATACACACACACACACACACACACACACACACACACACACAACACAGTGACACAAGTTGAAAACAAGAAGAAGAATAACAGGATATATAAGTGCAACTTTGTAGGAGGTAATTCAAAAAGTTTTTTAAAAGTAAGTCTCCTTTGCAGCCTGCTATATTTTAACTCAGTGCTAATGCTCACACTTCTCAGAGTTCGCCTGTGGGATTTCTTTCTCACTCTGCTTTCTTTCTAGGCACCTTCATAGTTTTAATCTTGCATGATTTTCCCCCAGTGTTCCTATGCTTGAAGATTCAACCCTAGCGTAACAATGTGAGAAGTGGTTGGACCTTTCAGAGGTGAGGCCAAATGGGACATAATGAGGTCACTGGGGCACAACCTCCTATGTCTGTGAGTAGGTCTGATCCCAGAATCCCTCTCTCACTTCCTGACTAGTCACATGATCTCTTCCTGCTATGCCTGCTCCTACCTTGATGCCACCCACCATTTGTGATCCACTAAGAGGGCCCTCACCAGAGGCTAATCAAACAGGGCCTCTCAGTCTTAGACTTTTGGCCACCAAAACTATGAGCTAAATGCAATTTTTTTTTGTTTTTGTTATAAAGCCTCCTGCTTTGGAGTTTTGCTATAGCAACACAAAACAAACCGGTACAAATATCCTGTTCTCATCCATGGCAGCAATGCCCAGTTCTGTATTTCAGACTATAAATCAGATATTCAGCTACCCCTTGGACACTTCACTTGCCTCTTCTCCAGCTCCTATTTGTTCACAGGGAAATTTGTGAATCCTACTGAGTGTTCCTTCTCTTTCTTATCCAAACTCACCTGAGTTTAAAATTCATAAAAGTGGAGTCTTAGATGGGAGCTCTATAACCAGCTTCTTGAGCACATTCTCTGAGGAAAGGGGGAGAGGCCACAAAGGACAGGGTGAGAAGGAGCTAAGCCAGGCAGTGGCTTCATCTTGGTTTCATGAGGAGCTTGGACCACAGGTGGCACTGTGTAGTTAACCCTATCTGGAATTCAGGAGCTCAGCCTTTTGTACCCCTGTACAGTTGAGTACTGATGATGGGCTTCCATGGGAATCAGTGGGACAATCTTCTGGATCTATCTCCTCTCGTTTAGAGAAAGATGAAGCTTCTGGGGGAAAGGAATCACAGTGAGGATTCAGTAGCCAACACTCCCAGTAGTGGGGAATAGATGCACTTGCCAGCTTAAAGGGAAGAGGGGAAATAACCAACAGCAAACCAATGCCTCCCAGTTAATCTTAAGGACTGCTGGGTCATCTCCTAAATATGAGCCTAATGTTTCCAGCATCCGTCCTGGTCAGAGCTCACCAGGCCTCACCTCCACCCTAAATACAGCCCTGGCTCTTTCACCGCTCATTAGCCTTATATGTGTTCTATGTTCGGTCTCCAACCTCATGCCCAGCCAGTGCCTTACAGCCTCTCCTGCTTCCACATGACTCTGTTTGTTCCCTCATCTGACCAAGTCCTTTGGCCTCATTCTGTTGCTTGCTCAGTTCTGCTGGGAAGGCTTTCTTTACACTTAGGAATGGATACGCTTCTTTCAAGTTCAAATGCTAACTCTACTTCATACTTTTTGCTCACTTATCTCTCCCTTCACAGAAATAGTAACTCACTTATGTCCCCATTTGTACTTTATATGCTCAGTAATTGTGGAACTTGGACAGTGACTACAGTGTAACGGTTGACTTCCGGTTCAGATGTACAACATCTAATAAAGCAGGGGTCATGTTTTACTTATGTAAATACCATGTTGCAACACAGTGCCTGGTGGAACAAGTGCTCAATATATGCCTAAAAACACCTATTCAAAAATGGATAACTCTTGAGGCCATAGGACTACATGAAATACAAGGTTAAATTTCACGTTTTCCTTTATATTGGAATTCTAAATCTAAATAACTTCATAAACAAAATATTAGACAGATAATAGAAAACAAGGAGGTCTATTTTGTGGAGATGGGACAAGGATCTGGGAAGAGGAGAGATGGAGGGGATGTGACATGTATATATACCAATGCCCCAGTTATGTATAACTAGCATGTATCAAAGCTGAATCTGAAGTATTTGTGGACAAAAACCCTGAACTATCTCGAGAAGAGATCTAGGCATTAATGCCCACTCCCTAACTGCTATCCACCTGTCAAATGCAAGTGCATCTTGTCTATTCTCTAACTATTTTGTCCCTTTCCTGACCTTCTGGAATTTCTCATGGAGTCTACTCCATTTTTCCCAGCTCTTTCAGTGTCTTCGAGTATGATCAAGTTATTCTATGTGAAATGCCTGGGAACCTGGAACCTTGCATTGTTATTCTATGTGGTGCACAGAGTATGAAGAGGAGCAGGAAGCTGGAGCTAAGTGATGATGACCTTGCGGGTGGGCCCTGTGGCATTTGGAAGAAGCCTTTAAACAAGAAGGTGATTTAATTTGCACAGAAGGTGGTTTGTGGATATCAGATGCTGCTTGTGACCTGTGCCCTGACTGCATTTGATCCAGCCGACTGGGCCCCCTCCAGCCTTCTACTCTGTGGAAGAAATGCAGCAGGCTTCTTCATTGAATTACAGAGCTGCCGACCCAGGAAAGACTGCTACGGCCACATGGCTCATAATCAAAGCAAAGACATAGGGCAGACTTTCCACAGTTTAAAAGAGAAATAGAGAAAAAGATAATCCTGTAAACCTGGAAGCAGCACTGAGCCCTGGGATCTGAATTGATTTCTTCTCTCTCTTCTGAGTCTGCGTGCTGCAGGGTCTGCATGTGGACTGGGATCAATAAGACATGAGTCCTCTATTAAAAGACAACATAAAACAGAGTTTTGAGTCAGGGTGGGAGAATGAAAGTCTAGTGCTCACAGGATTGAGAGATTGATGGAGTCTGTAGAGTGAGAGAAAATCCTTTTGATCTTGGGGGAGTGTCTTCCTCACACCCTCCGTCCATGCCGTGGTTCATAATGCCCATTGATCATGGTCTAAGGGCTAAAGCTGAATTGTCCCACTGAATTTCCAAGCATGGAAAAGGTATGTCCAATATTTTTCCGGCACCCACTCTTCTGAAATGCTATGGATTCCACATTTGTAAAGATAAGATAACAAAACATAATGCTAGAAAATAAGCACCAGGTGTGATTCATGATTGTCAGTGTTGAGTAAATACAAATACTTTTAGTTTCTCCTTTTCCAACTGAAAGTTCAGCTCTGGTTTGAATATGTCAGCAAGGTCTTCTCATTATTTCTCTTTTAGTCAATTAAAATTTGTTTTGTTTCAACCCAGTGGTCTACACCTTCATGGTAATCCTGTGGGATCTGAACTTACAAACCCCACTCACCACAGGACAGTGATTTTGACTTAGTGTGGTCTTGTTGCTTCAACAATGTGAATTTTCCCTCCCTGGGTAAGTTGAGGAGCATCCTCAATTGTAGACATAGATGACTAGGGACAAGTGTGAGCATGCAGAATGAGTCCATCTGGTACCCACAGCCCTGAGAACTGTGTGCAAGAAATTTGTTGAATGCATGAATGCTGTTTTGTATAACATTGCCATGAAAAATTTGTCACCATATGACAATGTGAGATTGCTGTGAAAAGAGCGATGTGCTTAGCATCCAACAGTACCCGAGTCACTGGATTTGCAGAAATTACATCCGATTAGGTTCTGTTGAGGTTGTGCTCCCAGATCGCAACAGGTCTAGTTTCCACATCACAGAAATGAAGAGTGGCTATGGAAGTAGCTAAGACTTCCAGAGCAATTCCTTCATTTTACAATGGACACAGGAGACCAGAAGTGAAGCATGACTTGTCTGATGTCACATGGCTGATTATAAATTCAAAATCTGGGCTTGTTCTGTAATCCCAAAGCAGGGGTCTTTTCATGATATTATATAAATGTAATAATTTCTCTAATTACTGACTACTATAAACCTGTAAAAACTCTTCACCACACTAAGAAACACATGAATACTACATGGGTTTTTTATTTGTTTTTTTTCAATTGAGTAGCCATGTTCTTTAACAAAAGGTTGTAGGAAAATAAAACACACATTAAAAGATGTAGAAACCATTCATTATACAAACATTTAAATCCAATTACCATTAACAGAGTCTTATGGTTTCTCATCTTTTTGTAACACATATATTTTCACATACTATACTTACACTAAATAAGTAATTGGGTGTTATTTAAATTATATCTTCTATTTAAATTATATCATCTATGTTTTTACATTGTAGTCTTTGTAACATTTTGTTTCCGCATAACATTCTATTAAATGGATTTATCAGTTTATATAAGCATTCTTTACTTGTTGAATGTTTGTTTACAGTTTTAAAAATCAATGATATATGTAACATCAAAGTGAATATCTTCACATGTCTTTTTTATTTTGGGGTTATTTCTTTAGCATAGATGCTGAGAAGCAAAATTGTTTAGTGTGCCAATGAGCATTTTCAGGCTTTTGATCCAGTCAAATTGCTTTGCAAGAGGTTTTGTGTCAATTTCCAGCTTCACCTACAATGTACTGGAGTGATACTCTAACTTCAAAAAAATTTATATCCAATATAATACAAAGTATTGTGTGTGTATAATGAAAACATGTGCATGATTTTTTCTAGTAGAAAGAGTGGAAAATGTCCAAATGCAGGAAACAATTGCTGATGACGCATTTCTGGGACCAGAGTGGAGTGGATAAGTACCAAAGCAGAGAAATATTTCACAAGCACAATTTGAAAGGTTTTTCGTATATTGCTTTCTCTATAGATGGAAATTTATGAAGTTATTGAACTTTTCTAAAGATTTTTTCCCTTTCAGTCACAAAACAAATGGATTGAAGAGGCACTTAGATAAAACATCAGTGTGTGTGTCGGTGGGGAACAGTAGTAATTTGTCAGGCAGAATGTAATTTGTAGGGGACTGTGAAACTCTACATTTCCAACCAAGTGTTGGCTGTGGGGGTAACTTCTTTGACCCCATACACCTTCTTTGCCCTGTTTTGTGTTGGCAAATTTCTGCAGGAAAGTAGTTGGAAATGTCAGTGAGCCTACGACCATTTCTCTCATTGGAGTAGGTTCTCCCCTTGACCCCTCTGCATGTCACCCCCACACACATTTTCCGGCTGACCCACTGCAGCGCCAAGCTCTAGAAATGAAGCCAGGAGCACAGGCCCAAACCATCTGCAGTGGGGCAGACAGCCCATCTGCCTTTTGTCTCTGCTCGCCCCAATTTTCTACACCTGGTAGCAGAAAGAAAACCTTAGCAGAGACATTTTTCTCCTGTGCACGTAGACAGAAAACATGGAAGCATAGATTTCACCTAAGTCATACTGTAGATATAAACACTGCTAAGTTATTACATTTGAAGTAGATATAACACACTATAAAATGCATGCCTACTTTTTCACCTTTATTACATGACATCTTAGTTAGAGGTTAGTGAGAGGAACTGCTACTTTCAAATGATAAAAAAAGGGAATGTATAATAATATATTTTGGGAGGAATGTCTAAATCAAAGGAGATCTAACTTCAGACCCAAATTCAAGGTTTACATAGGAGAATTATGACAGACTATGATAAAAGGTAAATCATGGAAATCTGAGCTATTTAGAAAGCACGAATTGAAAAGTGAAAGATTTCACCTACATTCTGACCCCTAGTCACACAGAATTCCCTTGCATATTTATCATACTCGAGAGGGAATGATACATAAGCTCCTCAAAGAGCAAGAGTTCTTCCTCCCAAGCTAACAGCAGGTATTTCTCTCTTCAAGACACTAAACCCAACCCTAGATCCAGCTCAAAATGGCCAGCACTCAGGAGAGCAATCTTTCCCCACTGCTGGCACACAGAGCAGACACCCACGGTGACACAAGATGTGACAGGGGCTGTACACGGTTTTCTGTGGCCGCCAGATGCTGCTAATACCTTCTGACACCTCCCAGAAGCCATTTCACCTCAATCCACATCCCTACAGAATTTCACCAAATTGTAAATCTCCAAACTGTAGAAGGCTCTCCAGTCTCCATGGAGATCTGGACCCATGGGTTTGCGTAGTTCTAACCAGTCCTAGGTTCTACTTGTTTCTGTGACTCCTATGAGCAGCAGAGCCACATTCAGAAAGGGAAGGAAACCTTCCTGGTCTTTAGAGACTGAGGCAAACAGGAAATCAAAGGACCACACATAAGGTACCATGCAGGGCCAGGCTCTCCACTGAATTGTCTGGAAAGGGGAAGGAACACTCCGCACTGGAGGGGCTGCTCTGAGGAGACACCCGACAGAGCCCACAGCCGGAGTGTATCCTAAAAAGGAGCAACAGAAATTAGGAGAACCAAAGACATTATTTTGCTTAAAAAGGGAACATTTAAGAATAATAAAGCATCTCCTTACACATTCATCCCTTCCATCACCACACATGTCAGGAATTAGCCTCCTGCCTTATTAGAACAGTGAACTGAGGTTCCAGACGGATTCCCGAGGCCTCAAGGAGCCGCTTATCAACTGGCACTGAGACGCACGTTTTTGCCCAGATGCACTTGAGCGTGGCACTGGTCATGGTGAAGCAGACTTGACTGGCAAGTGGCGGGAACACGATGGGTTTAAAGCTCCAGAAAATGAACCACAGGTGTTTGATTTCCAACCTCTTTCTTTGCTCTAGCAGTGGAGCAAGACTCCAGTGTCTCCCCAGCTGTTCTGCAGAAAGGATTTTAGAAGGACAGACAGCAGTGTAGCACAAGTCATCATCACCACTAATCCAGCAGTGATTTTATCATAGGGATTAAGATTCCAATATACCAGGGGATTCAGTCTCAGTATTTATTATCCCCACGTTTTCTCATGTATTTCAGTTCGCACTTGTGTGGGTCTGCAAACAACTCTGGCTCTCCCAGACTTGGGGCCTCCCTTGCTTCCCTCATCCTCCCAAAGACCACTCTCTTTTCCTTGAAGTTCAGCACTGTGTGCAGTGTCCTTGCTATCAAGACTCCCAAAGCTAATTTGCATGCCTGGTTCCAAGCTGTCTTTCTACCTCGTTCATCTGTGCATAACCTACAGAGGTCATCCTTACTCAGAATGCAGCAAGCCCTTAGGCTCTGACTCATCTCTGGATGTGGACACCTCGTCATAGTTAGGATAAGATTACAAGCAATGGCTCCAGTCATGTCTTCTGTCTCACTGGCTCAGGCTAAAGGAAGAATTAGGTGTTTTCCTTTGCTATCATGTACCACTCCCTGTGCATCAGTATAGACCTATAGTGGTCAACGATAACTGGACAAATCATGAATGGGAAACACACAGACCCTGCATGTGGCTGAACATAGTGTTGACAGTAGATCACTAGTTTCCCAGACCCCTTAACTCAACCTGTGTCTGACGTGAATGAAGATCACCTGACAGTCATGGTATTGGCACCAATCTCTTGTGTGACTGAGGAACATGACAGGAGCCAGCAAGCAGGAGCCATCCACATGTCAGGCTTTTCTCCAAACTGTGCCTGTGCTACAAGACCCAGGGACAGTTGTAAGGGTTCCTTGGGACATCTGGCTGACTTAAGAATGTAAACACACACACACACACACACACACACACAGAGTCATGTATCACTTAAAGATGGATACATTTTGAGAAATGCATCCTTTTTTCAAGGAAATTTTACAAGAATATTTAATAAAAATATTAAGAAGTTCTTTCATGGAAAAGATATTAACATCCACAGGTGTAACAATTATTTATATAACAGTTACATTGCATTATACATCTTGAGGTGACTTGAAGTATATAAGAGGAAGTGTGTAGATGCTCTGTGAATACTGCACAACTATACACAAGACACTTGAATGTTGCGATCATGGTGTCCATGGTGAATCTTTAAACCTGTCCCTCATTCAGGCAAGGGCTCGCTCTGTATGTGGGGTGGGGGGAGTAATGTGCACAATGGCTGTGGGGGATCTTAGAGTGATACAAAAGGTAAAAATGACAGCTAGGTTCACAGGAGTCCCCTGCCTGGACTCCAAATTTCTTGCCTGATTTATACTGCCCATTTTGGTCACCAGGATGAAACACAAATTATTAGTCAAGACATTCCAAAGTGTGGGAGGCCCTCACACACAGAGCCAACACACTTCTGACTACAGAGCTTTGTCCATTTAGCTTTGCCTCTCTAAACTGTGTCTTGAATGGAACATGTTATGCGTGTTGGTGGCCCTAGAAAAGATACTAAATATATATTTTCAAATTGTATGGAATCCTGAGTGTTAAGAAATATTGTAAAAGGCAAAGAAATCTAAACCAGGCCTCTATAACTACAGCAGGGCTTGACAGAGATCTCATTAAAACTCTTTCTACTAATCCTCAAGAATTAGCAAATACAACTCTATTCTGCTACGAAATACTGCCCTCCTCCAGGGCACAACTAAAAGCTCCAAAGGAAGAGTTGAGGAAGCCTAGTTAAGTGTAGCTTTGAATCCAGGCATTGGGTAGCATCTTTAATAAGCTCTCTCCAGCTTAATGGAGCTTTCTGACGAATCCCCATTTCCAACTCCCCTACATGCTTTACCACTTACTTCTTATAATTCCCTCTGCTAGTTAATCAGGGTATCACATTCAGAGTCACTTAGGTTTGAATGGCTTTTTCAGGGCCCTCTGAGCACCTAAACATTTCATTTCTGCTCTGCCCGGTCCTCTCTGAGAGCTCACAACTCCCTCCAGTATTGTTTGGCAAAAACTTGAATGCAAAGAGGCTTCTGTCCTCCTTCGAGAGACTCTTCTAAGGCAAATGCAGTGAAGTCTCTAAGGAGCATTCAGCCACCTGTCCTCAGCACAGTGACCAGCACTCTTCTCACTGCCTTCATATGATCATAAGCCCAGGGCTTCTGAGGAGGGTTGTAAGAGCAGCATACTCCATCTCAGGGAAAAAACAGGTGCAGAGTCTTCTGGGGTTTCCCTGATAGCTGAAGAACTTCAGCCAACAGATCACTCTCCAAACCCTGCTTTCCTGGGAGACTTGAGATTGCCACCATCCTGGGGGATGATTCAGGTTGGCAAGTGTTGAACAATGTTCCTCATCAAGACAAAAAGCAAAAATTGTTGGAAGGAGACTTGTTACAGTTGGACGATCTACATTAAAGCTCTGTGGAATCACAGGCACGATTGTTCCAGGATACGATGGCCTAGATGCTGGTGGCTGTATCCATGGTGGGTCTCCTCTCATGGCACCTCGTGCCTCAGAAGGCTGTGGGAGCTGGGCAGCTGGATCCCCACCTGCTCATTTTCTCAACAGTTAACAGTGTCTAATCCTCTCTCCTTCAGGTTACCCAGCAAGAAGCTCCTCACCTGGCATCTCCCATCCCTTCTGAGTTCTTGGGCAACACTCTGTTCTTCTAACTCTTGTAGTCTAATACAGTGCCCATTGGTTATTGCCATCATTCATCCCTTAGGAAAATGTACTGTAATCCTAATCAGCAGGGATAAGGCCCATGCCTTCAGGATAACTTTAAATCACTGTGGAGAGAGGGCTGCAGTGCTTTTCTCTCCCCCACAGAGATGGAAAGATGTGCCCCTTACAGTTCTTATTCTCTGTTCCTTCTGTTCAATTCCCCTACAACATCCTGTGATGCAGTTATAAGAACTTATTTTTTAGGAGCCACTGGGAAGAAAGTGAGAGAAACCAAGCCAGAAGCCTCCTTTCTGAGCTGCATTTCCACTGCCCTTCATCCTGCAGCACCATCTTCTTATTGGTTTTTCTCCCTGAGCCCAGGGCACTGTCCCAGGCCTAGCAGAGGGCTGTGAGGGGGAACCCTGAGGAAGAAGGAGGTCTGCAGCACTCACTTGTGGATCACCTGTGGTCGCTGAGCCAGATGGCACCTGGGCTCTCAGCTCCACAGAACAATGGGGCTGTTTCTTCGGAGCCACATTCTGGAACCCTCTGTCATCTGACAGCATAGCAACACCCTGACCCACAAGGGAGCTCACAAGTCTCCCAGAGGCAGAGAGACAAACCTGAGCCACAAACCTTGTGGCATCTTTCACAGGTGACCAAGGGAAGGAAAGTGTTCATATCACCAATGGCTACACATGACTGAGTTCCAGGCTGTCCTTGCAGTCCCTGAAGCTTAACCATGTGCCCTGGCACTGGTTTGAAAGAGGTGTGAGGGTCACCTCCCGTGCTCCATGGGCACAGAAGTTGGAACCTACTGGCCCTCAGTCTACAGCCCTTGTCACAGTGAGTCCTCCCACACTTGTCACAGGGAATGTGTCTTTGTCTCATGAAAGCCTATTGATAGAACAAATATGTAATGTGCCCCTCCTAGTGGGCCACAGCTTGGAGTAAGAGAAGATACCATAGGACACCAGGACAGCAGCATTTCCCAGGACTATTCCAGGTAAGTGCAAACATCGGCTGTCCACCTCATTGATACGCAGGTGCCAAAGGCCCAGCAGCTAAAAAGTGAAGGAGCAAGGTCACAGGTCCCAGACCATGCTGTGCGTGGCACTGCTGCACTGGGGGTGGATCTTGGGCTCCTTAGCTCTGTAAAGCACGAGCAGGGTACCATGTACCCCCCCGGGGACACACAGAATCAGGGCTGAGGGAAGACTTGTAATGGGGTCTGAGTTGGAAACACTGGAGCTCGGAACTCAATCTGAGCTTGAAGATGAAGCCCAAAATATAAGACTAGAGAAAATGCAGATAAAAATTCTGCAGATACAACACTAAAGAAGACAAGAACTTGGGGATTTAGAAAGAAATAGAGTATGGGCACACTCACATGGGAGGAAAATGACAAAAGCCAGGAAAGCAGACCCTGGTGGGAAGGGCCTGCTGCAGAGATAGCAGTTGGCTTGATGCTGAGTACTGGTTCTACACCTCACAACAGGGTCACACCCAGGACTTTATGTCTCAGTTTCCTTATCTGAATAGGGAAAATAGTGAAAATGTGTCTTTGTCCTTTCTTCAGGCTTTACTGAAACAGTGAAATGACTGATGTATATAATGCACTTCCAGTTATTAGAGGAAATTGAGAGTCATTAAGGATTCAGAGAAGGCAAGAAGCAGAAAGAAAACACTCAGGAATAATCAGTGTTTTCAGCTTAGCACAGATAGAAGAAGAGTAGGGTGGAGAAAAGGAAAATGTCTGGGAGGGTGTTGACTTATCCAGGCCTCAGGGATGTGCAGGCTACTTTAGTTATGACCTAGACGAGGTCTTGCCATGAAGATAGGATGAAGTTTGATTGTTACACAGGTAGGAATCCTGAGATATTAGAATTGGTGACAAAATTACAGAATCTTCAAGCTGAGAGTCATTCTCCAAATTAGTCTAGCTTGACCTTTCCCCTCACTTCTCCAGCATGACACTGGGAGAGGAAGAAGAAGCCCAAGAGTGTAGGTAGGCGATGAAGGGTACAACTGATCAAATGTGTTCCTCAGAATTCAGAGCTTGAAACTAGGAGATGAGGAGGAGTGATTAGATCACAACAGTAGAATCCTCATGAAGGAGATTAGTGCCTCTACGCTAAAGAAAGTCTAGGGAGTTCTTTTGTCCCTTCCACCATGTGAGGACCTGGCAAGAAAGTGACATTTGGGGAGCACAGAGGAGATCTCACTGGATCCTAAATCTGCTATTTCTTGCCTGAGACTTCTCAGTCTCCAGAACTGAGGACAATAAATTTCTGTTGTTTCAGTTTCCAGTCAATGGTAGTTTCTTATAGCAGTGGAATGGACTAAGATAATGGGCCATTAAGGATTATTGTAAGCTTTGGAGTAAAGAACAGAACACAGAAAGATGTGAAACTCTTGGTAGATTCCCAGGCCCCACCTGTCTGGGTGGCTTAGAAAACTGCCATCCTGACAGAAGGGCTCCATATATTGAGAGCCCTTCCAGGATTTTGTTTTTCTCCAACAGCCATGTAAGTGGTTCTCAAGCAGGGACAGGGAGTGGTGAAAAGACATCATTGGGGTGAAACAGTATCTGCACTCTGCCTGTCTCAGAGTCTCCCCGCTGTTCACCATGAGCATATTGTAGTTCTCTGGCTGAATTATCTTTGAACAGCACAGATTCTCTTCCTGGTACATCTTTTGTTTCCCTTTCCACTGTTAGTTACAAGATTCTTCTTTATATTTCAATATTAAATAAGTCATCATATCTTCGTGGGAAGCGCCCATGGTGGGCAGATGGGATTAATTTTCTGGTCTTCTGCTTTAGTTGGTGGCCTGGATGTTGTTAACTCCTAGAACACACTTACCTTAGCCCCTGTGACACTTCATTCAGGTCTTGCCCATGGGAAACACTACAGGAAAATGGAAAGTGGATGTAAAAACACATTGGAGAATGTCTTGTCTGCTCCTTTCCTGCTGTCTCTTCATGTCCGGTGATAGACGCATCTCTGCAAGACCATGCTCCTCACTGGCAGCCCCTGCTCTGTCTCTAGCTCTCCCTAGGCTTCGGTGAAACCATCACTCTTTCCTGGCCCTTGAGCCCACTGGTGTTAAGCTCTTAACAGACTCTTTTTGGATTTCTTGTCTCCAACCAGACATTGGCAAAAGTCCTTTCACTTGGTTGAACCACGTAGGATGATATTGGCACTCTACCAAGATCCTGACCTCAGATCCTCCTTCTGGAGTACGCCTCGGGCTCTTCTTCTCAGGTTCTATAACACCCTACTTACACCCACCATACCATAGTAATTACTCCAGGGTATATTAATGGTTAGCTTACTTGTCTACTTCACTTTCTGGACTAACTCTTTAAATGCTTGTTCTTAATTAGTACACCTGGCACATGACATTCAGAAAACATCCAGGTCTAGTCATCCAGGTAAATTGCCCAACATTTTTGTCACTTGAAAAATGAAAAGGATATTGTCTACTCATCAGTTCAAGAAGTGATTGAAACAACGGTTTCTATATGGGATCCATAAATGTCATGTGGATTCTTTCTCATGGAAGGGGCCAAACAATAGAAGAGGTCAGAGAGAGGGAAGCCTCTGCTTTATCCACTCTTAGCCCATCAACACATGTTCCAGAACATTCCTGCAGTGAACACGTGCCTTGTTCACCCCTCTCCAGTGAGAGAAAGCAAAAGTAAAGGAACTCATGTGAACTGACCAAAGTTCATTGGGGTCCTCAGGTTGCAACCTCGCTGCTTTTCCCCTTTGTGGACACTTCCACTCGAGAGCAGAACACAACCAAGAGCAGAGAGACACATGGTGTAGAGTTTCTGGGTTCCAACTGGTTCAGGAGTGTGGCCACTCAGAAAAGTGGCCAAGTATGGCCAGCTGAGCCCAAGCAGACTGCAGCAGGAGTCCATGTGTGTGTTGGAGGGTCCCTGGGGGGGTTCTCAAACTGCAAATGGGAAAAGGATGTGTGTGCAGACAGCCCACAGGGAAATGCTCAACTGGGATAGACTGGAAGAGCATCTGTGTGGTGGGACAAGTGTGAGAGACTGAAACCTGTGTGGAGTAAAAGGGACTTTCCCAGGGCAGAGGGAAGGACAGCAGTGAGGACGAGATGGGTTGTATGTGAGATGAGTGAATAAACAAACCAATCTATGGAGCATAATAGAAACCAAGTCCCTCATTGCCAAAAAGAAGGGAGTTACAATATGGAAAAGAAAGAGAAAAAAACAAATCAACAGAAAATACCACAATGGTCCATGAGTACAGGATTGCAGTTGAATAGGACACCCAGTAAAACAATTGGGCAACTACAGCTGACCTCAACTGAATATTTGAAAGTACCTCATAGAGAGTATTCTGGATGTTCCCAAGATGAAGAAATTACAAAAATCAGGAGTAGCAGACACACTATTTACCCTGATCTTGCCACTACCTATTTTATACATACATTAAATGGCATTTCCTATAAATATATGCAATTACTAAGTGTTGATTAAAAATAGAAGGAATAGACCATATGGCCTTGATTTGGAATGATATACCAGCATGAACTGGTTTTTAATGTATATAGAGACAGATGTTAATATAGATGTGTGTGTGTGTGTGTGCTTGTGCACGTGCGTGCACGCACATGTGTCGCTAGCTCTGTCTGTTGAGAAGTCCTAGAGCCATTAGTACCCCCAAGCAGTATGTATATTTAGTATCAGTTTTGTGACTTCCAAATACCATTTTCCACTAAAAATAACCACTATTCTTAGAGGAAACAGCTGATTCCAGGGCTAAGGTGAGCAACTATTTGGAAAAGTCTGGAATACATGGTTATGCCGTAGAACAAGAAGATACTCAAAGGATGTTGGTAACAGTGTGAGAGGTCATACACACACACACACTCACATACACACAGCAACTTGAAGAAGCCAAAAAGTGTGTCCAAATGAATATCAAAAATAAATCATGAAAGCAGTAGATTATAAGCAACTGAGCAGAGAAGAAAATCACAGTTCCACAAAGACATCCACACATAAATGAAGAAATGGATTGTTCAATGAAGAACTGGATGTCCACAGATCTTTCAGAGTAACTCCACAAACTGCTTATTGATTATAAAGTGGGAAAGTGACACTTTGCGGAGGGGACATCTTTAAGCCACTATCTCAACCAAGTGACTGTCAAACCTGAGGCAAACCAAAAGCACGTGGCACATCACAGGATGGATATAAAACTGAGAGCTTCATTTTCCTGACACTTCTGAGTCTAAATTTGAAAAAGCTTCAAAGAAACCCAAATTGAAGAAGGTGCCATGAGACAACTTAACTACAATCTTCAAGGAGACCAGGGGAAGGGAGAAACTGCTGTAGGTGGAAATCACCTGTGGAAATGCCACCCAGGACCCTGGATTGAATTCTCTTGCTAGGAGATATCACAGGGTGATGACGGGAATTGCAGGGGTCTGAGAACTGAAGAGTATCAAGCCCCAAAGTGGACCGCATGATTTCGATGGTTGTGGAAAATGAGGCCTTTGTAGGAAGCGCAACAAAAGAATTCAGGGCCGATGGGAGCAATCAGTCAGCAACTTGCCTTAAGTGGTTCTAATTATTTCTACTGCACCTGCAAATCTCCTGAACATTTGAAAGAGTTCTAATGTCTTAAAAATATTTATACATTAAAACAATGCACAGCTGTGATCACAAATTCTGTCTGTGGAAAAGAGTGATAGGTCTCTTCTTTTACAATTACATTATATCTTAAAGGGCTGATTCCCCTTTTTTATTCTGCTGTGCTGGTATAAGCAGTGCTGTGTGTTTAATTTTATACCCTGTGCTGAGCATGTTTTAAATCAGAGAAGGCCAGGAAGGCAGAGTGGGAGTGAAATAATATACTCCAGTGATCTTTATGGATTCCCAGGGCCCTGAAAATGCAAGCACTTATTATACTGACCTCCCCAACTTTGCCCATAACTGAAGGTATCCTGGCTCCTTAAGAATCCGGCTGGGTAATTGCCACCATAAACTATGCACCGCAGCCCAGGCCAGGACGCACTTGGCTCTGGCAGCCAGAAAGACTCACATTGACCCTCATGGGCCTCCATCCAGAGTGTGGTCTTTAAATGAATCTCCCTTGATAAGCAAAATCTCAGTCTAGCATCATCTCTGATAACCAGAGATAAGCCATCATCTTTGAGCCTCAAATCACTCAGGAACAGGGAAATGTCCTACGAAGACTTCAAACATCGCAGTGTTGTCTCATCTCAATCCGTTGAAGCTGCTACAACAAAATACTGCAGCCGAGGGAGCTTCTAAACAACAGAAATTTACCACAACCATTCCGAAGGCTCCAAGTGAAAGACCCAAGTGCTGGCAGACTTGGAGCCTTGTGAGGACTTGTCACAGACAGTGGCTTCATGCTGTCACTTCACATGGTGGAAAGGGTGACAGACTTCTCTCTGGGACCTTCTTCGCAATGGCACTAATCTTGTCCCAGTGGCCTCACCTCTGGATACTATCAGGCTAAGATTCAAAGCATGAATCCGAAAGGCCATAGTCAGACCCTAAATGTGCTTCTTTGGGGGCCTAGAATTCAGGGAGAAACCTTCCCTCTGCTTTTTGCCCTTCAAGCTATGTCAGAAGAAGTTTGATTAAGCAGAAAATGAGAACTTATTGGTTTTGAGCCCTGTTAACATCTAATATGAATAGTTTTGGGATTCAAAAGATGACTCAGAAATTATAGAATTGGAGCATTTAAAGAAGCAACTCTATATAAGCCCCTTAGACATAGAATTTGGGTTCCTTGTATTTATTTCAAATTAAATCAAATAAAAAACAAAGTCTCATCTCCAACCCTTGCTCTAAACAATCCCTAGTTCAGACCCACCTGAGCTGAAGAGATGGGAAGAGAAGGTGTTAAGTAAACTGAGTCACAGCTACAGAGTGAAAAGGAAGAGTTCAAATGTTAGCTCTGTCCCTGGCTAATCACATTAAAAAATATTTTAATATTCCTAAGTGTGAATTACTCCAACTATCAAAATAGAGTTGAATTAATGCTACTTGGTGTATGCGTGTGCGGGAAATACTCTAACATAGTAAATATAGAAAACATTTGGTAGAGCATCTAACTCATAATAGGCCATCAGCAAATATGAGCTATTATTACCATGTTTATTGCAATGGTCAGCATTGACCATTGGCTATGCCGGAGAACAAATCCCAACTCTCGGAGTCTTAGCAGAACAAAGGTTCATTTCTCATTGCCAGTGTGATGTGAATCAGCTAACCTTCCTTTTCCATGTTGCTCATCCATCTGGGCAGTGTCCAGAGTTTCTGTGGTGGAGGAGGAGACAGGTGAGGGCTCCTGGGTTCACCTTCTGCTCACATCGCTTTGATGAGAACTCAGTCTCAAGGCACTGGCCTGGCAGTGCTCCCATGTGCTGGAGGGAAAAGCACAGAGACACACAGCAGCCTCTCTTCCGCATCAAGCAGTCAGACAGAGCAAATAAAATCAATAAACAATGGCCAGTGGAAAAACAGCCATGGGAAAGGCAGAATATAATCAAAGTTAGAAGAGTCTAGACATACTAGTATGAGCACAGAAGAGAAATATTTCAAAGTAGGAGTAAAAGTTTCATGCTGCCGTGGAATTCCTGGAATCTGAGAGGCTGAGGGAGGGGGATCAGAAGTCTGAGCCCAGCCTGGGAAACTTAGTAACCCTATCTCAAAATGTTTTTTTAAATGATAATAATTTGAAAAGCCTGGGGATATAGTTCAATGTGAACTTGGGTTCAACCTGGGTTTCATCCTCAGTACTGAAAAAAAAGAAAGAAAGGAAATAGGTGAAGGAAGACAAAAGAAGAGACAGACAGAAAAAAGGGAGAAAGATACAGCATGTATGTAGATGTTCCCCCAAAGCCTCATGTAGTCATAGATGGGCTTTTTGGAAGTGGCTAGATCTAGACTGTGTGATTCTGGGATCAAGGATGCGATGGTAAGATTAAGGGTGTAAATACCGTGGATTTAGCTCAGTGGTTCTGGCAGCTGCCTCAAATACTTAAGGTCCTGAGTTCAATCCTTTGTACAAAAAAGGGGGATGTAAGTACTACCCACCCTCAGGGATAAGATAGAAGGGTCAGAGAGAGTGTCCCTGCTTATCACCTGCTATTTGTTGCCTTCTGCGTGCTCCACCTTGCCATGGACTATTCCTCCTCTGGGTGCCCCTCTGCCATGCTCCCTGCCTTGGTACCAGCCAGCTATGAACTAATGTGGGCTAAAAAAGCCTTTTCTCCTTTAACTCTGAGTGTTGGATATTTTGTCTCAGTGATGAGAAAAGCAACTAGGGCAGAATAAAAGAAAGGAATAAAGGGAGAGAAAGGAGGAGAGGAACAGAAGGGAGGGAGAGAGGGAAAGAGAAAATGAAGGAAAACTTTAGAGCAGACAAAGAGTTTGGGTTCTGTCCTGAATACTTAAGACAAGAACACAGGTTTGTGCAAAAGGTGGTGATAAAAACGTATGGGATACTCCCATCACCCACTGTGCGGCCCGTAAGATTTCCAAGTGGATCCCAGTGTTCTGGGAGAATTCAGCATGTCCACAAAAGCTAGTTCAGAGAGCTGAACTGATGCCGATGACCTGATGCGTTGGGCTGAGTGGGATGTGCAAGTCTGTGCACCCGGCGCTCCTCACACGTGCTGACAAACTCTCCTGGGTGGGCTTGGGAAAGACGGAAGTTTTCTGCTTTCTGGAAGCAAAGTTTGGAAGTTTTCATTGTGCAAGAGATTCACCCCATACAATTGTGGCAAGTCAGGACCTCCTGGAACAGGCCAGGAGTTCCCCTTCTGTCTCACACACTGCTGACAAACTGACATTCACTTGGCAGACACTTAGCTCTGGATGGTCCTACAGTGTTTTGCATACAGTGCTGTCACCTTGAAAGGGATAGGAAGGTAGGCTAGGTAGGTACTTCCAACTGTGAACCTGAATGGAATGCCGACTTGGCCTCTCTGACATGAGGCTATAAGGTAAGCAGACTTTGGTAGCTCAAGGCTCCAAGAGCAAGATTTCACCTAAGCAGATAGGAGCCACATAGCCTCTTCAGACTTAATCCCGAACTTGTGGAACATCAACTCCATCATGCTCCATTCCTTATAGCAAACCCCTGAGTCTAGCCCAGATGAGAAAAAGGACCCTAGGTTTCGACAGAATGGAGGAAATTTTCACATCTTTAATCAGCCACACTGGAGTTTGAAATATTTCAAACATAGAATCATATTTGACAAGTTTGTTTGTCGAGTACTCTCCCAGACCTCTATTGTTTTCAGAGCATCGTGCAAGGAGATACTCAGGGAATTTGATGAGAAGTCACACACAGGACATAGGCAGCCAGCAGTAATGAGTCTCATCACAGACTCTCAGGGGCAGAGTGAGCCCAGTCAGTTCCGAAGTGTCCATGTGCACAGGACACCACAATATGGTTACTATTGCTCTGCCCTGCTGCACTCAGAGAGGAGGAATTAAATGAAAGGGGAAAGACTTGGAGCATAGTGAATGCCAGGCTACCACACACTGATTGTTAAGGTCCTGGAATCTTCCCTTTGGGAGCTAATTGTCTGGTTGGGAAAGTGAAACGTTGCTGGCATGAAAAAAAAAAAAGTATGAAGAATACATGACTGTGTGATCAAGAACAGGCAGTAAGACTCTGACTGTGAACACTACAGGAAGGAGGAGAAGAGAGGGGCCCACATGGGCCATCAGGGAGAGACTGCCAGCATGTCAGACTCCTCTCCGCTGAAGAGAGATGAAGGACTGGCAACTCTGTAAGGACTCTGGGAATTAGCATCCCCAACTGCTTATGCGAACTGCTGCTTTATTTCAGAACAGAGCTTTATTTGTAGCTCAGTGGCTAGTTGTAGCTGGAGTGGAGCTACCTAGCTAGCCCTGCCCCCTCAACTCTGCCCATCCCTAACATAAAAGTGCCCAGGCATTGAGCCCAAGGCTCTCTGCAGAGCACCAGCTTCTGAAGCCCAAGGCCTGCAGGCTCCCTCAGCTTCACTGCATTTGCAGGAGGCTGGATCTACCAGCCTGGAGCCACTCCTCGGGCCTGCTCTTTGATCTCTGATAGCTGCTTTTGAGTGGAAGCTTCTGCTGGTGGCATCACCTTTGTCCAGAATGGGAGGAGCTCTCTGCTCAGGGCCAGGGGCTGGCAGAGCAGCAGCCACTGCTAGTTTTCATCTCAGCCCCTGCGAGGCTCGGGGCCAGGCTGGAGCCCTTTGATTCAGCCTAAGGAGGTAGCAGAGGAAGCAAAGGTCAGCCCGAAGGTCCCTGGTCCTGAGGCACAAACTCCTGTCTGGGCTCCTGAAGCTTCTTACTTCCCATTAGACTCCTGGAGGCCCACACTCCCCAAGCTGAGAGCAGGGTCTGGATCCCCTGGAAGTGTCTCTGAGAGCCAACCCACCCCTGCGTCTGCAACCCTGGTGTTCTTCTTAAATAAACTGGGGTATGTCAGCCCCTAGAGGCTAGAGGTGCCCAAAGCCAGTCCCAGAAGGTGAACAACGCTAATGAATTAGACAAATCTTTCACATTTATCACCACAGATGACCCAACAAGGCTCCGGAGGTGGAAGTGATGAGAAACCCTAGACCTGGTAAGGAAATGAAGTGAGCCTCCTGGAGTCTATGTGTCCCCCGGCCCAGCACCCCTTGCTGTTGATTCCTGATTTTTTGTTGTTCTTCTTCTTCTTTACTTTACCATCTCCAGAAAGACTGAACTCCATGTGAATAGACCTTTTCAGTCTGAGCCCCTGTTTCTGTGTCATATTCCTTGTGAGAGAATGTTTTAAATAGACCTGTCTCATGCTTGAGGTTGATCTGTAGTCAGATCGTGTTTTAGTTTCTCATTTCTGTAAGAGTTAGTTTCTTCCAGGCTAAAGTGAAGACATTGATTTTTGTGTATATTAGAAGCTTTAATCTGTGTTTTATTAAAAGTTCTCAATGTATTTTCATTGCTCCTTTCCCATGTTCTTTCTCATATCTTCCTGGGCCTTTTTGCATAGATTTCTAATGAGCCAGGTATTGACATGGACTGTATGAAGATGGGAAAAACCTCCCTCTTCATTACATACTAATTTTTGCCATTAGTATATATTTTCATGGGGATCACATTGGTTTAGGCCACTGAGCTGGGCACATTGAGTTCTTCTGTACAGCCACATCCCATTGGCACAGAAGACTTCCTAGGGAAGAGGATGAACAGGCCAGGAGCTGAGCTCTACAATCTGACCAAACTGAATGTGAATCCTGATTTGGATACCGCAATAGTGCTTTGAGTAAATTGCTTGTTTCTTCTGAAATACAGTTTATTTGTCTATCAAATGGCTGTATTTCCATCAATTTCATGTTGTTTTATGATACATAATGGTAGCAACTAATAAAAGTTACCAAATAGAGTAGATGTTCACTGTTGGTAAACTCCCACCCCTTCCACCCAATGTGGTGAAGTTCTTTGGCAGCATGCAAGGCTGATGGGTATGTAGAGAGCTGGAAGCATAAGGCCCCTGTAGGAGAGCTCAAGACCCAGTATCTGGGTGAGAGTGACTGCCAGCCAGCCCAGTGAAGACTATCCTCTCTCCAAGTACCTGCACTGTCCCAAGTGAGTCCTTGCATGCTTCTCTGCTCAGACGTCCCAAGTATGATTCACAGGGAAGGATGTCATTGTCTTCACTTTACAGGTGCCAAGAGTCATCCTGGGGAATTGTGTAAATGTAGAATTACCTAACTTCATGTTGATGTGAGCAGAAAAAAATAACTCAGATAGTGTCCTTTTGAATAAAAGAATTCCTCTCCAAAAGACAGTTGTTTCTTCTGTCTTCTCCCTCTGGTAAAAGACTCTGTAGAAACTACAAAAGTGAGCACATCCCAGGGTAGATCTGGGTTCACTGGGGCTCAGTTAGATCTCAGTGTGTTTATCTTGCCAAGGAAACAATGAACCTCAGAGCCAGAGACCTGTTTCCTGCAGCTCCCAGCAGTGAATGTTTACAGTCTGGATACCACTGGTGCTGTCCACACTGTACCTCTGGGATGGTGTGTGTGTGTGTGTGTGTGTGTGTGTGTTAAGCTGGCCGGATCTCAGTTCCTCCCCAGGAAAGGCTCACTGGGGCTCAAATTCATCTTCAGAGGCTCATGGTTTCTCCTATCAACACTTATTAACTTCGATGCATCTAATTATTCTCTGTATAGTTGGGTAAATTTGAATCGCCCAACCTCACTGGGTCAGTTCCAGGTTCTAAGTGACTGACAGTGACAATTAGCTGTAATTAGCAGGGATTAAAACCATCCATCAGGTGAGTTTTACAGATAGACCCTGTGCATCTTTTATCTTCATTTAAGAAAGGCACCTCCTAAGCCTCAGCTCTCCTCATTTCTCTTTGTGTCTAAAAGACCCAAGGGAGCCAGGCAGGGTCTGTGGCAGTGGGAACCTGTCTTGCTCCTGGGCTGGCCAACCCCACCTTGGTCTTCACAAAGTTGAGTTTGGCAGTTGATAACAAGAACAAAGTTCAGTTCCAGCTAGAGCATGAGGAGAGAAGGACATGGGGAAAAGGAAAAAAATTCTGTCTTTAAGAAGGAAAACTCACAGGTTGTTTGCAAAGACTCTCTAGAAGCTCAAGTGTAATGAATCTGGCTCCTGAGTTATTCTGCTTTTGTTTACCTAAGTTTGACAATGCATATTTATGCAAATTGACAGCGGGGCTGTTGGCTGTTCGTTAATTAGCATCTGATTCCTCCTATGTTAGCCAGGCTTGGAGAATTTGGCTAATTTGATAAAAAGTGGATTTTCCCTGCAGTGCTGTCATGTGGATCTCCATCTGGATGGCACCTGAATGGCAGAACCTGGGTGTCAGGGCTCCACTGAGGGTGAGGAAAGAGGAGTGCCTGGCTACAGAGCATAGAGGCCCAGGAGACACCAGGAATGCAGATGGAAGGTGCATAGGAGTTTATGGAGCCTAACTCCAAATGTGCACTAAGGCCTTGCCTTCATATGCACGACCTCCTTCAGTCCCAGAAAGGCTAAGAACAAACTGAGCTTCATCTGACCTCATCTTCATGATTCCTAGAGAGCAACATGAACTCAATGGCAGATACATGAGCAGTGGATCTGGGAAGGTTGAAATTTCCAGCCTCACTCAGCAGCCAAGAGGCTGAGGCCATCCTCACACTGAGGAAGAGTCACCTCCCGAGGAGATGCCTGCATCAGGGACTCTGGAGAAAGCTAAAGCCACATGTAACTGGAGCATCCAGCTCTACCAGGATGTAGCAACCTGCAGAGATGGCAGGATCCAGCCAGGAGAGATGGTAGCTCACAGGGAATGGGATGTCAGGCTGTGTTCTCTGATGTTGGTGAGCTGAAACTGCAAGTCAGAGAGAGCCACAAAGATGCTCTCTGGACAACTGGGCTCAGTGCAAATGCTTTTCTGTTTGGAAGTCATTACTAGCTCCAGCCTGGGCTCCACTGTTTTACCCTCGTCCAACCCTGCTATGCTTTAAGTCCTTTGTCCTATCTGTCTGGGATACACACACACACACACACACACACACACACACACTCCGGCTCGCCTTCCTCCTATTATACTATTCTGAGCACAAAAATACAGCACCACCCCACTGCTGACCACCTCCTCTGAGCTTATCCCATCCTCTCTGGCATTGCACCAATCTTGGTTTTATTAAGACATCCATCCAGCATGAGTTTCACAGAAAGCTGCTGTTTTTAGCCATATCCAGGAGGAGAGGAGAAGAAATCATCTCCCTGCAGAGGCTGTAGGAGTCATGCCTGGGGCCAGCAGGGGACTGAGAAAGCCCCAGCCACACTGGGCATGGTTCCCCCTCCAGAGACCACTCTCCTGGTGGGATGTGCGTCTGCTAGACCCTCACTCAGAAGGTCATGACCGCCAGTTTGAGTGGTGATTTGTCGGCAGGGACAGAGTGTGAATTGACAGCTGATGTTAAATGAAGTCACATTCTCCTGCTCTGGGCTCTGGAAGTTGCCTCTGAGCACTGTGCAGGTATTTTTTTTCTTTGCCGGATTCATATTAGCATCATTTTGTTTACAGCAGGAAATAAAGCAAGACCGACTGCCTCCCTGCCAGCTGTGGCCCATCAAGTCTATCTTCCTGTACTTGCTGCCCTGAGTCCATCAGATCAGAAGCCCCTGGCCCAGCATCCCAGCAGGGAGAAGCATCTGCTGGAGCTGCTCACTAATGGAGCTGCCGACCTCCTGCTTCCTCTCCTCAGGACCCGGAATCCAAGCCTTTGTGTTCTAGGGAATTAGGAATGAAGGTTTCTGCTGACCAAACCGAAGGGGACCAGGCTAGGCATAGAGAGCTCTCTGAGTTCACACACACAGACACACACACACACACACACACACACACACACACACAGCTGCCTGAGCTTAATGCTCAGCAATGCAAAAAAGTTGATATGAAGCTCCTACTAAGTCCAGAAACTGGCGAAAGTCTTGAGTGATAATTCAAGCAATAAAAAGCAAAAACAATCCTTAAAGCACAGACTTACTATGAAGACGTTTATATCCACGCGCTCAGCAGTAACCCTGTGGACATAAAGAAGCCTTGGGATCCCTGTTATGCCTCGAGCCATGCAGCATGGGTCAAGAAGCCAGAGTCTCACTGCGCCCCATCTGTTACCCTTGGACCCACCTGTTGGACCTTCCAGCTCCATCTCAGCACTTCTGTCAGGTAGGGAGATCAGGGAACGAAACCCATTTTGTAGATGGAAGTTGGAAGGTGAATGAGGCTGGGAGATTTATTCTTTCCTAACCAATGAGTTCACCCCACCACCACCACTGCAGCCACCCCAACCTGGGAAAGACCCTCAGGCGTGTGGCACCTAGAAGGTCTTCCCAGCTTGTCCTCACAAATGTTCATTCCCCTTGACTGGTCCCAGAACGTGGCTTAGAACACACTTAGGTGGCTGCTCTGAGATCACCTTGGTATTTCCCAGGCCATCCTTGCTCAACAGGTGGCTCCACAGAACCTCCCTGGCCACAGCTCTGTCCCCTGCAGTTCCCCCTTGTGGTCACAGAGGGCCCTGCGGTGATGTCTCAGAGCCTGGGCATTGACTGCCCACTGCAGCTTGATGGAAACCTTGTGAGCTCTGATGGTGACCTGCAAGGTTTCATGCCTCCCACCCGCTGAAACGCTGTATTCAAAGCTTCTCCCAACTTGGCCCTGTGATCTGAGCTAAAACACAGTCCCAAAGGCTTTTTGCTCACACCAAGAAACATTTGCTCCTCAGATGTCCTGTGGAGCCTGATAGTGCCTGGAAGCGACTCTGTGCTGCCCAGGACCTCTGCTCTCCTAGGCCATCTGGATGCCTCTCTCAGGAGCAGGATGATGGGTCAGGCATCATTTTGATTCATTTTGGCAGCTTTGAAAGAAAACCTAGGCTATACTGACCATTACAAAGCCAACAGCTCCCACTAACCCCAGGGCCTCGGCTCCTCAGCTGATCCCTCTCCTCCCCGCTCGGCCAGCACAGCATGGAACAGCCCGTACTTCTGAAATGCACCTGGAATGAGAACAGAGATCCTCTCTTCCCTATCCCAGAACTGTCCCTGCAGGAAGAAGACCCTGCTGAGGTTTTGCCCCAGACAGAAACCTCCTGCTTCAAGAGGCTTTCATGGATCAATAGGCAATGCCGTGGCTACTTTATTATACCAAAATGCTCTCAGATGGATGGTGGTCAAGAAAGAGAGATCGATGCAGCAGGGGCTTCAAGAGCGCATTAATTACAGGGAAATGCTGTCTGATAAACCGCAGGGAGAGCCAGGAACTGACTCCGAGGAGTGAGATCTGTCTGCCTCCTTTGTGGCTCACTGCTCTTCTGGAGAGAGGAATGCTTCCAATTTTCCATCCTGTACAGGACACCTGGGTGGTCAGTGTGTCCAAGCAGCAATGGAGGACTGTCTTCCGGGTCTGAACCAGGACTGCCACAGGTAGGGGGAGAAGGAGCACCAGGCTCTAGGGCCCCATCACCACAGAATCCCTACAAAGCAGTGAACCGGGAATGCAATGGACAGAAATGAAGCCTGTGCTCTTCTGGTTCCACTTCTACAAGTACTTTAAAGGGAGAGACTCCGTCAAGGTGAAAGGAAGGGATATACAAAGTCACAACCTTTTGTCCATCCCAAGCTGTTCAGCTGTCCTTTAAAAAATTCCTCCTCAAAGCAAACCACTGCCTGCTACTACCTCTAGGAGATTTGGATCCAATAAAATACACACACACATACACACACATGCACACACACACACAAAGTCTACCTGCTTATGCTTGAGTCAGAACTTCTAATTTTATGTGTCCAGAGGGATGACTTATGGCTTGGAAGAACTGAGGATAAACTAGGGGTTGGCTGGACCGTGAACTGGGTATAGCACCCCACTGAACTGTCACATACATCAACCATGGCAGGCAAAAGACAACTGTCAAGCCTGGCCAAGAAGGACACAGCCATGCTGCACGGTGCTCCTCACCCTCCCTGAACCCTCCACACAATCCGAGGTCAGCCTGGGTCTTACTTCCCTGGGGCCATCCAAACCAACACCTCAACTTCTCATCCCTAAGCAGCGACCATCTCCATCCAGCCCTGTCCCCTCCTGTCACCAGGCAGAGGCTCACTACTGGGGGAGAGGCTGGTTATTTCCATTGTGTTCAGAACTTCTCCAAGGCCATAATAGCACCAATTGTTATGACCTTGGTCTCCTGCACCTTGAAGTTCTCTACTTTTGTAAAAATGTCTTATTGCTATTGGAACTTTCTCTATTTCTTTCTACAAGTAATGCCAATTGTTGAAGGTCCTTCAATCTGACACCTGCTCTCACTGCTCTGTGACTCCCTCGCTCCCCACCCCCTGAAGTATTCACACTTGGGGCTTCCAGTTCCCTACCCCCACTCATGTAGTCTGGCTTCTGTACACATTCTGACACCAAAATGGCAGCCAACAATGTCACCAGTGATACCTACATCACAAACACCCCACCGCTTTCCGGGTTTTATGTCACTTGACTTTATCATGGCCTTAACAACCTACTGACCACTCTGGCCCTCTTTGTGGAGTGTTTTTGTTTTGACTCTCTTGATTTTCTCCCTGCCTTTCTGGTCACCTTCTTCACAGCCCCATTCCAGCTTCCTGTTTTTCCCTCTAGTCATTTCCTGTTGGCTTTCCTAGCTCCCGCACATACCCCTTCTCTCTGCTCTTTCTCTCTCCCCACTCAATCCCACACTCCCTGTGACCCCACCCACTACCTTTCTGCCAGCCTGGCTGACTGGGGCCCTCTCAAGCCACTATCCTGCACATGGTCTCCCCTAGAGAGGCTGCTGTCAGGGCCCAGTGAGGACCAGTCTCCACACCAGTCCTGAGGAAATTCAGAGAGCTCACAGAAGCCCCAGGCCTCATGCGGGCTTCCACTCAAGTCCAGCTGTTCTCAAGCCCAGTCTGCAGACTGACCTCTCCCTTCCCCCTCATCCAATCCACTTCTCCCACCACTGCTCATGTGCTTTGTAACATCTCTTTGTATGGTTTCCATGTTGATTATCCTAGAGAAGCCAACATCTTATTTTAATTTAATATAAATCAAATCATTGATTAAAACTTTTCAAAGCCATAGATCTTGCTCTATAACCCATAACCCCCACAATGAGTGGTAATCATCTCACATTTCACATGATTTGAGGCCCTCCTCCACAGTCCCATCCCATGATCTTCTCTCCCCAAGTCACTACTTTCCCCAAGCACCATTTTTAATTTCCTCACAAACTGCAGCTTCCAGACTCAGAGTATCCCTCTGCTTCAGATCTTCTCTTCAAATACTCCCTTCTTATCTCCTTGAGCTCATCTCCATCTAGTCCTCTGTCCTCAGCATAAATATCTCAGGTCTCCACATCAGTTATGTGCCTTGGCCTTTGGATCTTCTGGAGCCCCATGCTTCCATTTGGCAGAGCAAATGACAACTATGTTTTAAAAATTACATGTGTGCATCTGTCTGTCTCAGGAGGTTATAAATTCCATGGTGGCAGCACTGAGCCTGTGCATCCCAGCATTCGTTATAGTAGGTGCTCAGTGAGAGCTGATAAACAAATGAATGTCACACTTCAAATGATGGAAATAAACCAGGCTTCACAAGAGATACCACAGGGCAAGGGGGCCTTAAGCAACCTTATGATGATACACCAGCACTTCAATATTACTGACTGTATACATCGTGCTGTTCTAAGCACTTTATAATACCTTGATTAGTTCTCAGAGCAGCCCTAGTTGAAGGCTCTACTCTTAGAATTCTCCCTTCTAAAATGGTGACATTGAGGCAAGAAGGACAGTAAATTTCCCCATGGTGATAATTAATCGTGATAATTAAACCTGTGGTCAACCTAAATGGATTAAAACACCTTACCGAGCAGTGGTGCACAGCTCTGGGTGTGTGTGGATGAAAGACTTCTTTTTTGTTGCTATGGTTGTTACTGTTATTTTTTGTTTTGGGTATTTGTTCACTTTATTTTGAGACAGGATCTCTCTAGGTACTTCAGGCTGACCTTGAACAAACTAGGGAATCCAGGCTGGCTTCAAACTCATAGCAATCCTCCTGCCTCAGCCTCATGAGTGCCGGGATTGTGGGCGTGTATCACCATGCCTGGAGGATGTTTGATTTAAACAGTAAACTGAAGAGGGAAGATGAACTCTGGATGTGGGTGAAACAAACCAATAAGCTTGCAGCCTGGGTGGATAAGACAACCAAAGGAAGAGGGTCATCTTACCCTTTGCTTTTTGTGAGAGAGCTCTGGTCTTCACCACTACATTTGGATGTCTGTCCCCAGGTCTTTCCAATGCAAACCTTTCAGCTTTCCCACACGAACTCACACTGGATTCTGCAGTTCATCCCAGGCCTTTGACTTTTGATTTGGTTCTCTGGCTCACCAATGAGAAGTGGCCCTTAGTCTTCTATTCCTGACTCTGTAGACAGCCGCTGTAAGCCCCTTCTCTGTCACGTATATTATTTAAATCTGTCCCTCTAGTGACATTACCGATAGTCGCACACATGATGTGTGAAGAGAGAGCTGTGAGCCCACACAGACCAACTGGGTCCTTGGACAAAAATCTCATCGGCTCACCACAATACTGGTTGTGGTGACTCATACCCACTAGAAGTCAGTACCACATACCACAATGCCGGGCATAGTGGCTCATGCCTCCCAGCACTTGGGAGGCAGAGGCAGGAGGATTTCTGTGAGTTTGAGGCTTTCCTGGGCTACATAGTGAGCTCAGGGCCACCTGAGCTACAAAGGCAAGACCTTGTCTAAAATAATAATAATACTTATAATTATAATTATAATTATAATTATCTCATCAACCTTGAATTCTCCCTGGGAACCAAGAAGGAGCCCCCTAGAGGAAAAAAGAAAGTTTTTTCAATATACAAAGTGCCAACATGCAGAAGTGGAAAACAACTTGCTCTGTTGACCCAGGGGATAGAATTAGAACCAATGACTGAATTTGGAGTCCCATTATTTTGCTTGATATAATGGGGAAAATTTGTAATAACTAAATCCATCTAAAAATAGAATGGCTTGCCTCTGCTGGAGGTTAGGTAAAAGGCTAAGAACAAATTGGACACTCAGGAAAGGACACAAATGTTAAGTGGACATTTTGATTAGGACAGTTGATGTCTATGGCAACTAAGGATCTGCCCCGTTCTTCACCCGCACATTGTCACATTTCTGCTTTTGTGCTGAACAGTGATAAAAGTTTGCAGCACCACGATTGTGAATCTCAATTACCAATTTAAAAAACGATATGAATTCACTATTAATAGGGTAGCTCCCTCCAAATCATTTCTAGAATGAGGCAGTGGCTGAAAATTTTTTAAATAATTAATTAAATCCTAAGACAGGTAAGCGGATTCATTTTAAAACAATTTGTAGGAGGCTAAAGGTTCCCCAGTTAACTCACATCCAATCAGAAATTCAATTAACCAGGACAAACATTCCCCCAGAGTTCCAGTTAATCCGGGTTCTGACACAGAACCTCTTTTCCAGCACCAGACTCAGCCACTTTGTCTGAAGGTGGTTAAATTCTGTATCAATTTACATGTTTGCTCACAAAAGGCATCGCAGAGCAGGCGGTGGAATCTGGCAAGCCTCGCCTGTTATTCTCCTCCTCCCTAAGTAAATTGGGGTGTGGGAGAAGGGAGAGAGGAGAAAGAAAAGGAAATAAAAGAGAAAGCAAGAAAAGAAATGACGAGACTGGTGGGAGAAGACTAAACACTGCAATTTTCCAACCATTTTCATCCAAATTGTCTGCAATTTCCCAGTGGCCCAGGCTCTGAATTGCGAGGGACTGGAACGGCGGAAGCCCCGGCTGGAGCCCAAGTCCTGTCCCGGTAATAACACCAGACCCACAACAGAGTGCGCAGACTCGGCCCTGCTGAGGCAGAGTTCATGTTTGCACAGCAGGAGGCTGAGGAAATAGCGCCCGCCTTCTTCATCCTGCTCTTGGCTGGGAGAGACAGCCCATACCTAGGTGCGCAGTAACCTGAGTTAGAGACGTTGCGTTCACGTGATACAACTCCCTCCCTGCCCTCTCTTTCTGTCATTTTACTAGATGAGAAAACTGAGGCTGAGAGAGGAAGGGTGGCTTCCCTCAGGTCACGCAGAGAATCCCCGCAGGCGGGAGGCTCAGCCTTTGTCTCCTCTCTGGCCCATGTGGGCAAAACCTTGAAGGAAGAACTCATCGCTTGATCCTGTGAAAAGAAGAAGACAAACAAGATGAAGATTTAGAAAGTGTCATGTCCTGTGCTGTGAAAGTCAACTCCAAGACCAACAGAGCCAAATCCTCCTGAAAATGAGAAGAGTCACATACTTAATGGGATGCGACTATCCTGAACGACTGTAAATTAATTAAAATTCATAATGAAGCTGATAATTAAACACATAAATACATGGTGTGGCAGGCGTTAAATCTAATTACTGCACTTCTGAAAATCAATTTGTGTGCCCACAACTATTAATTTGTGGTTGTCGTTAGTTACCAGTGACCGGATCAGTACACAGCTGTCTCCTGCTGCCCTGGCCCGTCTGCGGAATGGGTCTACGAGAACACCCTGACAGTCTGGTTTCCTGGAGAAATCTGTGATTCAAAGGAGCTGTCATTGCCATCACTGGGTCTCAGCTGACTCACTGTATGATTTTCTGATTCTGCGTGTGGCCCTGGAGGACGGTCTCGTTGTCACTGGCTCTGCTTCACAGTTTCTGGCTCCTCATTGAGATGTAGGTCCGATCTCTGTTCTGCCACTTCCTACCTGTGCTCTAGGACCTGATATTTAATCCTTAATGATCTCTGTTTCTTCATTGGAGACATGAGAGAATTGAGAACATCACAGAGAATCAGAGCACAGGCAGCCGTGCAGTGACTGTTATGACTATTTACCACACTTCACAGGCCTGTTTCTACGTGAAGGTGAAGTTACATTCATAATCATAACAAAAATACTACATACAGGGGCCGGGGATTTAGCTCAGTGGTTCTGGCACCTGTCTTGCAAACACAAGGGCCTGGGTTTGATCCCTGGTAACCACATACAATACTGGGCATGGAGACTCACCCCCAGCAGCAACCAGCACCACATACCACCACAGTGCTGGGCGTGGTGGCTCACGCCTGTAATCCCAGCACTTGGGAGGCAGAGGCAGGAGGATTGCTGTGATGTGAGTTGGAGGCTGAGCTCAGGGCCAGCCTGAACCACAAAGCGAGACCCTGTCTCAAAAAACCAAAAAAAAAAAAAAACTACAAACGCTAAATGGAAGTTATTATTATGATCCTTGTTTCACCGGGCTCTCATGGTTGCCACAAAAAATAAGAGAAAAAAAGGTGGGGTTTTTTGAAAACTGAAAAGCACACTAGCATCTTAAGATGAATATTCTTCTTTATACAGAGAGAAGAGGGTAAATCACGAGGATCAGCCTAGGTGGCTCCTTTTCCCAGAATCGTTAAGGAAGCATCACCATGCAGTGCCTTCTAGGAGTGCAGTCTGGAGCCCGTTATCTTTAAGCATCAGAGCCACTGTAATCCTTAGATGAGGTGGGTGCTGCCCGCCTTGAGCCTGCAGGGCAGAGGAAGAGGCATCATTTGACTTTTTTGATGCCTTGGGTAAGTATTTTCTGATAGTGATCTTGTTTCCAGGCGTAGGAGGGAAGCAGATGTCCTTCTATGGAAAAGGGTCCACAGACAGCCATGTAAATGGTTGCTCCTGTGTCAGAGAGAATGAAGTGAGGAGGCCTCGGAGAGGTGAAAAGCTTCCAAAGGTGTCTGGAAGAGGATCCGTAGCTTCATCCTGACTGACCGTTAGCACAGCCTCCCCTCACTCTGCACTGGGTACTTCCTGACAGAACAGAGGCCATACCCAGACTCCCAGATTCCCACATGCAGGCCAGGCACCTGGGCCTGCTCCCCAGTGTGCTCTTTCCCGAGGGCACACATCCAGGCTAACAAGCACCAACACACTCAGGGCTAGATCTTCCACAGTGATCAAATTGGCTTTCCTGGAGAACTCAAGATTAATGAAGCCCCCCCACTACCTCCCCATCACCCCCTGCCTGAGAGAAGGCTGGCTTGATTGTTCACTTCAGGGGAGGAAAACGAGAGAGATGTAACATCACACTGAGCTCAAACACTCATCGTAAATCATCTCTGGACGCAGCTCACCGGGCTGCACTTGATTCTACCAGGCCCGACCCTGTGAAGTCGGGCTGAACTACAGTGCTGGCCACGCACCAGAGACCTGCCCACTGCTCAGCTGCAGCTGCAGCTCCAGATTCCCCATGGCAGCCTTTTTCTGGGAGAAATATATTGCCTGGTGGGCTGGCCTGATTTTTCTTTTTCTCTTTGTTTTTTTTTTTTTTTTCTCTAAAAGAATATGAGACAATCCTTGCAATGCGCTCAGCTCTGTAATCACTGCCAGCATCTCCACATTTTTCTCTGTACCTGTTCACAGCCTGTTGCTGTTTATGCATCACAAAATGATTCCCTTTTAATTGATACCACGCAGCTCTTGCTCCTGTCATGTCGCACGAGATTGGCACTGCTCATTAAAGGACAGAACAAAAGGTGGAGCTGCGGTGCGGCTAATCATGGCCAGGCTGGGAAAGAAGGCAGGTGAAGGTCTCCATCGGAGGCCTTTGCAGATTGCAAAATTAAAAGAATGTTTTGGGCTGATAAGCAAGTTGGAGCCAGGCAGTGGAGCACAGCTACTGGAAGGCAGGGCCCCTGCTGCTGCAGAGGTTTCCGCTGCCATCTGTGAGCATCCTGAATGGCATGTGTACATGGGCAGGGGAGGGCACACGTGGTTTAACACGCTTCCTCTTTGCCCCTAGAATATGCACCACCAGCAGTTGCAGCTGTACCATTCACCCCAGGATAATACAAGGAATTCAGCCTCAACCTTATGCCCCAAATTTGCTACAAAATATCTGACTTTTATTATTATTTTTGCCTCACTCTGATGTCTTGACAGTCTTTGGGAACAGATCAGATCGCTCTATTTATACCATCCTGTTGTTGGTAGTGGTATTTCCATTTACAAAATATAGTAATTCTCAATCAATGAAAATTAAACGAATGCTGGCAGAGAGCTTCGTTTTTTCTTTTCTAAATAGGAAATAAGTCATGACAATATGGTTGAACCTGGGAGATATTCTAGGGGTGAAACAAGCCATTCACAGATATTGCATGATTCAGTTTATGGAAGGTACCTAAAATAGGCTCAGAGAGCAGAACAGAAGCTGCCAGGGCTTGGTGGAAGGAGAAAATAGGGAACTGCTATTCAATAGTATACACTCTCCATAATAGGAGCCAGGGACAGAAGCACATATCTGGAGTCTTCACTGCTCCTGAGCCTGACAATGGAAGCTAACTTGAGTCCCAAGTTCAAGACCGGCCTGGGCAAATTACTAAGACCTTGCTTCAAAAATAATGTGTTCATTAATTGATTCTCAGTAATGCAAGATGAATAAATTCTGGATACTTGCTGAACAACACCATGAATATAGCTAGCCCTTCTGTAGAGTTCCCTTAACATCTGATTAAAATACTAGCTCTTATGTTAAATGTTCTTGGTACAATAACATTTTTAAAGCCTGACAATAAAAAAAATTAGTTAGCAAGTGACGGTCCACAGTGTCTGTCTAATCCACACTGCCTGTTTTTATAGTTTTAATGGTTAAAGTGGAAAGGTAGAAAGGAGAGTAAACAATATTTTATGAACTATGAGCACTGTGTGAAATGCAGATGTTGGTCCTCCATGTAAGGCACTTCTGGAATGTGGATTTCTTCCATATTCCTTCAAGTATTGGCCTGCATTTACCCACAGCATAGTGGGGCAGCTGTCACGGGATGGTGCAGCCCAACAGGCCCAAAATGTTGGCATTGGGCTCGTGCTGGGCTTGTCTGATGAGGGTTAAACAGTAGTTATAGAATAAAGATACTGCTTGCCCCTGGAGATGTGGTTTTGAAGTGTCTCCACCACTGTGAGGAGAGGGTGGGCAGGTCATACATCTCTGAACACAAGAACCCTCATTTATGACATGGAAATAAAATCTATCCTATGGTTGTTGTCTTGAAATTTAAATGGCATTAGATATGGGAAGCAAAAACTTGGCACAATGCTTGGGATAGGGATGATCAATAAATAATAACAAGATGAACCAAGGAATAAATTCATGTATAGCCTTTATCAAAAGCCTGTGCATTTTCCAAGATTCAGTCTTGGTTCCCTCACTTCAAGAAAGCTACAGATATTCTCAGAAAACTTTGCCCAAGTGACCTCTCTCTCCTCTGAATATCTGCCATGGTAACCAAACTTTGTTCTCCTTTCTTGCTCCACAATGTGAGAGTCTGCAGGGGTCTAGTTCATCTCCCTTCCAGACTGTCAGGTCAGATACTGTATCACTGTTCTCTAGGAAGTACCTGGGAAGACTTGTATGAGCCTCCTGCGAGCAAAGGAAGGGCTCAGGGGCACAGCAGACGCTACACAGAGTAAGTGAGCCCACAGCTGAGCTTGGAAATTTAAGACTTTGCTTTGCAGATAGGAGTGGTGTGGAGCATTCTGTGACAGTAGAGAGCTAATGGGCGGTGGGCTTCTTTAAGGAATGGGATAATTAGTTTGGGATGAAGCACAGGAGATAGTGCTAGAATACTTGGCCTTGTAGATGGCTAAACACCAAATTGACAATAGATGAAGCTAAAAAAATAGAAAATGTCATCTTTTCTAATCAACTAGAAACTCTTCCAATTTGACTCTGGATATGGTGAGTCTTAAATTCAGTTTCTCTGTAATTCTCTTCAATTCTATCTAGCATCAGGGTAGAGCCTATTTTTAGACTACTACAGATTCTATGTGAATCCAAGATGGCTGTTCCCTTCCCTAAACCAATATACTGTCTTGTTCACATCTGGGAGTTGAAGAAAAAGGGGGGTGGGGAAACCTCTCCACTACCAATGGAGTAAAAGATCTCCTCTTTACTTTGATTGGGCCAGAATATCACATGATCACCTCTGGGCAAACAGAAATCTACTTCACTGAACGTGTCTCTAACAGTAATTAGCTGTGAAATTACTAGGACTGGTTTAGATTATTCAGGACGTACCCAAAGTCCAGTCATCTCCAATTGCGTGGGCTGCTTGGAGGACAGATAGAATACTGGAAACAGCTGAGATTCTACTAGAAAGAAAGAAGGAAGGTTAACAGAGAGGAAGCCACTAACACCATCCTCTAGATATTAAATCACTGTGGAAGGTACATTGGAGTTAAGTTGGATATAACAATGAATACCAAGCCCAGATCTTCAGATGATATCTTGGTGAGAAAAGTGTGTCTCTGTGATTCCTCTCGGCCACAACCAGCTCATGCATGGGTTTAAAACAGCCTAAACAAATCTGAAAAGAGCTGAGCCAAAACATTTGGAAAGGAGGAGACAGAAATAAGTTGTTATAACCCAGATTTCACTTTGAGTGTGCCACATAGACAAAAAAACCCATCTAAAGGGCTTCACTCAGCAACCTTGTTATTGGCTCGATTGGTCGCTTCAGTCTTTTAATTACTCTGCCCGAAAAATAACTCCTCTCCCCGGCTTCCTCTCTACTGGGGCTTACCAAGAATAGCACACTGTCTGTATTTTTGTAGAAATGACAGAAATATTCCTGGTGCTTGGGTTAAGTAATTAAGATCTGCTGTGGGAACACCAAGGAACCCCATAAAATGGCTGTGTAGCTTGGTAAATGAATTACTTAGTGTTTAATTACTAAAAATTACTATCAATTACTAAATGTTACTGCAAATTACTTGCAGAATAGACACATTTGTTTGTGGCTATTAATGATTTCAATTACTCCTCATAGGTAATTGGTTTCTGCATGCAGACGGGCACCAACTGTCGAATAAGAGCTCAGCGATATGTATGGCTCCTCTTTCTTCTTGCTTCTTCTAGCTCAGAGTTGAAATCTTAAAATAAACACAGGGATCCACCTCTTCTGCTTTCTCTGTTGCTTATGCTGCTTTCCTGGGAATTATGAGTGTTAGAAGAGACCTAGGAAAAATTTGGACCCAAGAAGTGAGTGGTTACTCAGAATCACACATCGAAAGTATCCTACAGAGGGAAAAGGCCACTCATGGGAGACTGCACACTGCATGGTGCATTCTTGAGCAGATGTCCACAACTGGAAACTGTATGACACAGGTGACTCCCGAGGCTGGGGAGATACCAAGAGCCATGGCAGAGGGATGAGGAGGAGGAGGAGGAGATGGGATTGTGGATGAGTATTTGGAGATGACAGTGAAGCCCTCAAATTGTTTTATGGATCTAGTTGTACAAATCTAGAAATATACTCTTTAAAAAACATTGACATACACACTTGAGTGAGTGAGGTATCAACTATACATTGTATTTTGATAAAACAAGTATTTTTAATCATGTGCCTATATACCGGAAATCTGTGTCAGGGAGCTGGGCTCCTGGCTTCTGCTTTATGTTCTTTCCACTGCACCGTGTTGCTTCGCCATAGCCAGCCTGGCTGGGCTCCATAGCTCACTGAGGCAGACAGCTGCCGAGAGTCATCGTGAAATCGTAGCCTTATTTACAAAGGACTCACTTTCAGCGATTTGTGTACTATTAAAAAGGCATAAACTATGTTCATTAAAGCAGCATAAAATGTGACACTAAAATGTACTTACTAACAAAACCATATAAAATAGTGTCTTGGATTGGGCTCCAAATTACACAGAACTTAGGACAAGGGCTAGTAACAGGAAGTTTATTTGGGGTATTGATCCTAGGGAAGGGGATAGAGAGAATGGGGAGAGTGTGAGGGCAGAGGAGAAAGAGGCAAGAGGCAAGCTCAGGGTGTGATACCAAATATTTGCAGTAATTATGAATAAGGGGAACAGAGTCACTTTGGGGACCTCAGCAGACTTGTGTCCACAGTGCTTTAGAATTGTTCAAGACAAGGAACAAAGAATATTCATGCTTTGGCTCCTACTCCTGGGAATAGAATTTCCCTAAGTATTATTTTACTGCTGTGCTCTCCAGATGAGTATTGGAGCCAGTACAGCTGACCTGGACTCTACAGGGTCCTCCAAAGCACAGACAGAGAAATCAAAGGGCAGGAAGTGTGACCCAAGATTCAGGGCATCCCTAATCAAGCTGCATGCACAAGCAACATGCTGTGTGGCAAATGGCCTGGCCCAATTAAAAGTCAGGAGGGAATATGTTGGCCATGAAAGGTGTCCCAGGTAAGATACACTGTAATATGACAGACAAGCCACCCATAGTTCCTATGAGAAGTAAATTAAGAACAACTGAGTTTAAAAATGTAAAAACAAACAAAGAAAAAAAGACCTCCAGACAAGAATAGGAATCAATCAGTTCCAAGTCTTCATGGAATGCCAGCCATCCAGCACTTTTGGAGACTGTTACATTGGCCAATAGTCCTTCTATACTTCTTCAAAAATGAATACTTCTATATTCTGCTCACTCCCCATCTTCCTTCAGTATCCTTATCTGACCAATCTTTTCCCTGGAAGTTTTTCTTTACTTGGGTCAAGCACCTAAATCACCTCGCTCTTGTCTGACCCTGTAAAGCCATTTACATTACTGCTTCTTCCTACCAAGACCTTCTTTGTTTCCTCTTCACTCTGTAGATAGAGCTGAATAATTAACTGAAGGACTTGCAGTGTTTCATGCCCCATTTTAAGAGCTTAAATGTCTTATCTCATTTAATCCTCCTCATAAACCAATTAGGGAGATACCTGATTCCTCCAATATTACAGGACACTTTGGCACCTGAAGGTGAGATAAAGACTCTAAGATCACACAGCTAGTTAAAAATTAAGTTAGAGTGAGACCCCCCAAAAGTCTTTCTGCAGACTCTTGAGTCTTATCCACCTCACTGTGCTGCCCCCTAGGCATGAGAAGCAATTGAATACTTGAGCAAGTTTAATGCAAGGATTAGTTTACAAAATTATGAGTAGGTAGAGTGAATCTAGCAAGGAGTTATAATGTGTTACTGAACTACCACAGTTCTCACCTGTTAGCCCTTGGGGCAAAGGAGGGATTTATCATCAAAGAAGGCTGCAGGGGTAGGCAGCCCTCAGAGGACTGTAGCCTTGCATAGAGAAGAGGACGCTTCCCCACCTGCAGTCCAGCAAGAGAGAACAAAGGAATGAATATTCTGGCCTCATGCTGTGACACACCATCAGTGCCTCCCATTGGGGAAGTCAGGTGAAAACTGGTGGGCAAAAGAACACCTTGATCTAATCCCTAGAGGTCAGTGCACGTCTCTGGGTCTGGAGCACAAGTAGAAAAGATGCAGGGTGGAGTCTCTGGAGATTCAAGCACAGCTCTGGGCCCAGCTCTGCAGTGTTTCCTCAGAGGGCTCCAAACAGCTTTATCCATGGGCGAAAGGAACTGCTGCCCCAATCCCACACCCGACCAGAGGAAGACAGAAGCAGGTGCAGCATCTGTCTAGACTATCCCCATCTGACAGGAAAGCCTTCTCATCTCCAGCAGGTCAAGCCACCTCGGCAACAATAGCCCAGTTGCTCTTTCTCGTAACACTGACTCACCTTTGAAAGCTTGGCTCACTCTAATGACTGCAAATAGCCCTAGTGAGTGATTTCTTTTCAAAACAAGGCTGACCAAAAACCCTGGGCACATATAGCAGTTCTCAAATTCTCCTCTAATGAGCACAAGAGAAGTCTTGCTCATAAAGAGTGAAATTAAATAGTTTCAAAGTAATAAAATAAAAAATCTTTGCAAGGGATTTTTGTAATGTAAATTTTAGTAGTCATATGTTATGATTTGGACTTAGAATGGCTCCCAAAATCTTCGTATGGTTGGACAATGGGGAAAATATAACTGACTTTCTATTAAAAGGGAGGAGATGATTTGAAGGGGTGGGTCCCTAGGACATGGGCTAGAAAGGTGTATTTCCCTTCCCAGGGCTCCTTTCCTGGCTGCTGTAATGTGAGCAGCTTTCCTCCTTGGTGGCCTTCCACCATGATGTTTCTGTCCTTGATCCTGCCATAGACCGAACACTCTGAAACCATTAGCCAAATGAACCTTCCACCAAAGAAGTAGCAAATGTTGGATAATGTGCCTCCGCCTCAAGCAAAGTGACTAAAACACCGTATAAAATGCTTTTAACTCAAATGAGTCAAAATCTGATAGATATAGGAGGACAAACTGACCACTATAGTTTTCTCCGGAACCCAGAAAATTTGAACAGGTCGAAGGGAAGCAGTCACCACTCTCAGTTACTCATCTACTTTTTACCTGGTTCACACAACACAGCAGAGTCACACTGAGCATTTAACTAGCAGTAACCAGCACACCCACCCATCCCAGCATCCCTAAGCATAAAATACTAGCATCCTCTTTTAGGAACTGAGTCTTGGGTTAAATTGGAGACATCTCCTGGGTGTTGCTTACTGAATGAAGATTGAGGGAGAATATGTAAAGGAACAATAAGGAGGTGATGAAATTCAACATGGGAGGAAGATACCAAGATAGTAATCTGTGAGAAGCGGTACCAAGGTCCAGCAAAGTGACCAGGGTGGTCTGGGCTGGTCAAGGAGTGAACTCTGAGGTAAGGACCCAGAGGAAAGCACAGGAGGAGCTGAAGACCTAGAAGGTGCCTGGTCTTCAGGTGTCATGGTGGGTGTGGCCAGAATGGCAGGAGCTGGGCACGTAGAGGAGAGGTGCCCTTGGCAGGGGGCAGACCAGGGCGGAGATCTCGTCAGTCCTTTGCAATCTCTTCCAGAGCCTTCTCTCTCCCTCACACCACTTGGAGCAGCCCTGGCCAGCCTCTGATGGCATGCTTCCCACTGCCCACAGGCTTGCTTGCTCTGTCAGGCTGTAAATAGCCTGTTTGAAAAGTAATTGCATGTTTGGGGCTGGTGCTTGCCATTGTAATTGCTCTCGTCTTCCCCAGCCGCTTTTTCTCTTCCTGCTTCCTAGGTTTGTTTCCTAGGAAGGGAACCCAGGAGCTTTGTAAGCAAGTGACTGGAGGAGATAATGAGGCCCGCAGAGCCACACAATTCAGCCAGATTTGGCCGGTCGGGGAGCTGCTCTGCACAGACGACCTGCCTCAAGCTGTGGTGCAGGGAGACAGAACAGGCTCGGTCCTTCCCAGGGGATTCTCTGAGCACAGTCACCGGCTCTGAGATGTCAGCCCAGGCCCAGACACACAGATGCTCCCGCATCAGCATATGAGACACAAGCTAGCTCTCCACTGCCGTCTGTATCCTCGCAAACCCCTGCTTCCATTAGGTATCTCATGCTTCAAAGAAGCAGGACTCATTCACTAAGGACCTACTATGTGCACAGCTGCCCTAAGCCCTCAGTGCCCCCAGCAGACTACCCAGGCCCTGCACCCTGCACCTTGGTGTCTACACCTATTCATTTCTGCCGCCTGCTCCTTCTGTGTGGACAGAGATGAATAGTGCAGAGGTCCCCTGGTATTTTCCTATATAGTGGGTCAAATTCTAAACATTGCCACCAAACCATTTGGCTGCTGGAATTCATTCCAGCTAGAAGTGCCAAGGAATTCATACTCCATGAGGGCAGCCTTCAAACACCACAAACAAGAGTGAAGGGTAAATACTGGTGACAAATGGGGAAAAGTGAGAGGCCTCCTGGTTGTATAAAATCCAACTCCTATGAAAGGGTTCAAAGAAGGCCATCTCCTTCAGCAGACGGGTGCAGAAAATCTGGGCCTTGATCTCATTGTTAAATTTCACAAATATGCCTGAATTCAGGAAGCCTGGGTGGCTGCTCTTGAACATCACACACATTAAACCTGATGAGTGAAAAGCAGCAAGAGTGTCGGGTACTGGGACAGACACATGGCACCAGTGACCCACAAAGAACAAGATTCAGTTACATCCTAAGAGCCTGGTGGTCCAGTGGGCTGCAGCATGCAGAGCCCTTGCCCCAAAATTTGAGTAAATGCTTCTACCTTATATCTTCTACTGCTTAGAGAAAGGCCGGGCACTTCATAGGCTACTTTGGACTTCTAAGGACGGTGTACATCTGTCTTAGGGACTCTATAGTGAATGTTTATCAGCTGACATAGAAGAATAATAATTTTGAATGATGACCAGAGCAAAAGAAGACTTTGGCACAGGCTGTGGTACGAGAAGCCTACAGCTTGGCCCATAGAATTGAGAGGTATCTGGGACAGTAAGGGTGTTATGTGACATTCCTGAAATTCCTAAATTTCAGAGCTGGGGAGTGATCCCACGGGTTCTTAAACAAGATGGCTATCTACAGAAAACTGTTTGGAGCTATTTTGTTGCTCTGCCTCAGTAAGCCAGTAGTAATCATGGAATGTTGACTGGTGACTCTGCTGCCAGAGGTGCCGATGATGAGCTGGACAATTCTCGTGGAAATGATGCCAAACATGAGCTGGCTATCTGCAGGGTCAAGAGTGACAGGCCACAGTCAGTGCCACAGTGGGTGGTGGCCTGGACTCCCAGGCCATCCGCCTCTGCCTCTCACTCAGCTCCTCTCTGCCCTCCTCCTCTAACTGGCACACATAACACTCAGACCCAGTTCAGAGAGAGGTCAGCTTGCTGTTTTTCTCTGAGCATAAAAGGGATGACTGCCGTAAAGTAGCCACCCCCTCTAGGAATAGTTCTGAAAGATAGTGGAGACTGAAATCCTCTGGTGGGCAGACCTCATGCAGTAAACTTTTGAATGATGGATGAAGCATCCTCATTAAGAGTGTACTGCATCTAAGCTCCTGGACAGTGCCTCATGGATTAGGGGACTGGGGACAGCTGTCCTTGAGAGACTAAGGGAAAAGGCCTGGGGAAAGGTAATGTAGACTCCTGAAAGTCTGTGCTCACACCTAGAGGCAAGGATTTGGAGAACAGTCATCTCAGGAGATGGACCCAGCAGGCAGGTGGACAAGAAGGACAAGAATATTTGTCCAGGGAAGGTGCGTTAGGTCCCTGTCCTAGGCCATCATGTCTCTTGCACAACGGGCCCATGAGTGGAGCTGTCATGACCAGAGGTAGAGGTGATGCATCGGCCCATGAGTGTGGACTCATCTTGAGCCTCACACTTACCACTCTGCTGACAACTGGGCTGTGACCAATAGATGCTACACCCCAGATGTGGTGCTTAGTGGTAAATTGGTCCCACTGTCTTTCTTATGTCCTGCAGTGATTCCAGACAGGTGTCCTTCACGTGTACCTTGCACATTGCACTGCTTTGCCTGCACTAGGGGGCTCTATCCAAGGCCCAGCAGAACACTTGGTGCTTTGTAACAAACCCCCCTCAACACTTCCTCAGAAAAGAGGATACTTAGTCCCTGATGAAGAAGGTATGAGCATGTAACCAGACCACTGGGGCACTAGACTAGGGGCCATTACTCCACCCTAGGGACAGTCTGCTATGGTAGCAATTGGCCTCTCTGGTCTCTTTAGAACACGGGCTCTTTTTCCACTAGTGCTGCAGGCTGTGAATAGCAGTCACCATGGCTGCCACAGTGACGCCCACAACCAGGAATCAGCTACAGTCCTGCTGGAACTCATGGTCCCTGCTGCCTTACCTCATTAGCTCCTGGTTCAAATCTAGAACAGGTGTGTTGACCATACCTGTATCAGATGTGATGCCCACCCGGTCAGGGAAGTTGGAAAGTACATATATGTGGCATTTTCAGATTCTATAACAGAAAATAGGGCTCCAACTGCACTGAGGCTTAGTAAGATGTGGAATTCCCTGAACATAGGAAGTAGAATTAGATGCTAGGTGGCTGGAAATAAATAGCAAAGGCTCCACATGCTTTGTTTTTAATTCAAACCAGCTCCTTGTATAAGGTGTTATAAGGCTCTTTGAACCTCAATTTATTCCTCTGTAAAATGGGAGTGTATGATTTTTCCAAGGTCACATAGGAAAGTGGTAAAGAAGGATTCACTTAGAATTTATTTAAGGAAAAAAATTATTGTATACATTTAAGACATACAGCATGTTGTTATGAGATAGTACATAGTGGGATGGTCATGACAGAAGAATAAATTAACATATCTGTCATCTACGTAGTTGTCAACCCCTGGGCTCCTGGTAAGAGCAGCTGTCACTTACTCATTCAGCAAACATCCTGACTGTATCACTCTACTGCTAACTCTCGTCCTCACCTTGTGCTTTAGATCCTTCAGCTGCTCACCCAGCATACTTTTCACTTCGTGTCCTCTGAGTTGTGTCTCCTGTTTCCCTCCCTTCACCTTCACCTTGTTACCTAACGTGTTCTCCTTTCCTGTCTGTGTCTGGCTAATTCCACTCAACACAACACCCTGCTTTCCCACCCTTGGTCCACCTTCTCCTCATGACTTCATTCCTCTTTCCTCTCGGGTTCCCTGCCCCGGGGACACACTCCCTACTGAATATTCTCCCTGTTGCTGCAGAGGAGTGACACAGGAGCTCCCAGGGCAAAACTTTGTCACAGGGTGACCTCTTCCCACAGGTCATGAGAGCTTCTCAGCATCCCAGAGGTGCTAAAGCCACTCACAGGCCCTTGGACTTCTTTATGGGGTGCCCTGTTCCTCATGATACATTGGGGGGCTGTTTCCTTGCAGCTCATTATGGCCTCTGCAGTACATAAGTTCTATGGCCAAGGTTCATATAACCGGGAGTGTATTTATGGCAGTCCATACACTTTCCTAGGAAAATATTGATTTTCTAACAACGGAACGACTGTAGAGCCATTAAATCAGACAAGTCCATCATAAACTCCAGGATTAACCAACGAGTACTTTCACCTTCCCTCACTCTCTCCTGGGTGGTGGGAACTAGGTGCATCCACAAATGTGGGACCAAACCAGAGCAAGTATTGCTGGACTTCAGCAGAACCAACCACCCCAAGCCTCCTTCCCGGATAAGTAATTAGCCAATCTGGTCTTAATTTCAAGGTTGACTGGCAGGAATGAGGGAAGCTAAATTGTACACAAAAGATCCCAGATGTGGAGGGAGGTGCGCACCCCCTGAGGATGCCGGCGAGAGGGGACTGGATTATGCTGGCCCTGGGGCTTGCCCTCCAGGTCCCACCAGGACGAGGATGTGTGAGCCCATTATCGGCCCGTTAAAGTCTTAGAAGAGTAGTCATCGAGGTGAGGATTTCTTTTTTTTTCCTTTTTGGGGGAAGATCTCTATCTTTCTTCTTTATTGATTGCTTGCTTTTCATTTTATATCCTTTCTCCCTTGCCTGAAATGAGAAAAATGAGCCCTTGCCACGGGCTTTAAACTTTACACCCAGACAATATCTTCCCCTTATCTAATGCTGGCCAAGAAGCTTCAGCCCAGAGGACCCTGGGTAATGCTACAACAGATTATGTCATAAAATGAAGAGATAAGCAAAAGAACCAATCTAAGAGACGCTGCAAATTTACCTTTCCACCGCCCTGTGCTCCCCTTTAGAAGAAGCTTTAAATCAATCTGCCTTTGCCATAAATTCTCTTTCTAAAATTTGATAACAAGTGCAATATTTTCCTCGGAGATTGCCTCCTAACAAGATGGAGGTTGGGGTTGTGGGGGGGGGGGGCGGTGAGCAAGGTTTAGCTAAGAAATAAAATGCCGTGATTGATCCTGGTCTGCGGGGTTGCTTGGAATTATGGCTATTTTTGGCTGGTAAGCATAATCCAGCCGAGTCATAAATTTCGTTTCTTCCAGTAGACAGTTGAGTCTGTATCGATCTCGATTTGTTGTTCTGTTCTCGTGTAATTGCTCGCTGTGATTAAGACTGCACGTTGGGAAGGAATTCGGGCTGGGCCTGGAGTACAAAGGGAATTACCACAGGACCCAGAGTTCCTCTCCCCGGCGCCACCAGCAGCACTGAACCTGCTGGAGAGACAGTGACTCCTGGTGCCAGACTGGTGATGAGTGCAGAAGGCGGGCAGTGCTGTGGTCACTGCTGCCCAAGCACCCTTCTCCCAGTGTCTTCCTGGGCCTGTCCACATGTATGCCTTCCAGAGGTCATGACTCAAACACAGATGTGAGCCTCCGCCTGAACAGCATGCTGTGGGTGACACTTGTCATCCTTGTCACAGATGAGAAAACAGAGATGAAGGTGGCTTGTTCTGTTCCAAAGTCACAGACTAAGCAGGGAAATTCCCCCACCCAAATCACCTAGAAACTAGCCCAGGTTGGGGCCTGGTAGAGAGCTGTGAGCGGACAGTTAGGTCTCCTAAACTTACACTTTGGGCCCCTAGCAGCCTGGACAGTTACAGCTTCTTTCTCGTCCGTCCTCACTCACGAGGCTGTTTGAGCAAATGGCTGAACCACTATGAGCTTCAGTCTCCTGTTTGCAAATCAGAGATAAGAATACTACTGGCTCTGTGTGATGTCTGTGAAGATTTCAACGAGATAATACAGTACCGGGAAGCATTGGGCATAAAATATTAATTATGATTATATTCTGAGTCCTGTATTTTCTAAGGGGTGCAGGAGTCTTCGGTGCAGAGGTACCCAGAGCTTTCTAAGCAAGACAGCCTTTAAAGTACAAGGAAACATACTTTGATTCCTTGGCGAGTTTTACCCAGACCCTGGGAAGCTCATGTAGAATAAGGTTATACGCCTTTAAATAAGAACTCAATAGCTTCCCTGGCGCTATACTGCCAAACACCAACTCAACCTTATTTAGTTCCAGCCTTCTCAGAAATGGGAACGGGAATTCCTCACTTCATGAACTCGGCGCGATTGCAGCTAAATCATCTGGATGGGACCCGCCTGTCTGGTGCTGAGGCCATTTGACTACACACTTTAAAGAAAATATTTCTCAGACCCAGAATGAAATTCCCCTTCCTCCTTTCCTGTCTGAACTCGGGAGTTGACTGATAGTGGAGAGTAGAGCTTCCAAGGCTGCCGCAATCTGTCTGCGTGGAGCCTTCTCAGGCCCATGGGTCCAGCCCGGCCCACCCAGCAGGAGAGGCGCCTGACTGCGGGTCCCGCCCACTCACCCCTGTGCCAGTCCCAGTCCCAGCACCCACCTGAGCAGGGCCGTGTCTGCCCTTCGCTGTGGGCAGAGGAGTGGGACAGGATGGGATCACTGGGCTTCCAAACCCAACTCACATATAATAAGCTGTGACCCGGCAAGTTCTTGGACGTCTCTGTATCTCAGTTTCCTCTTCTATTAGATGAGGGTAGTAATATCTCTAGCTTCTATTCCCTAGGGCTCATGTGAGTGCTGTACTGTGGCGGGCCTCAGTAAGCACTAGCTGATATGATTTCCGTTATTACTGTGCAACTCAACTCTCAGTGGAAGCTTAGTGCTTCATTTGTTCTACAAGCATTTCTTCACATTCCGTGTGCCAAGTACAGTGCTCCCAGGAGCATGTGGGTAAACTACACATGCTCCTAGTCAGCAGGGAAGAGGACAATCACTGCATCACAGTGACACAGGCTAAGGGCTCCACTGCCTCAGAGAAGAGAAATATGGCATCCGGTGGGGGCGGTGGTCAGTTCGCAGCCATCTATGAGGGCTGAGAGAAGCAGAAAGTTAGAATCAAGCTGTCTTACTCTGTGCTGACCACTGAAATAAAATGCCGTCTGTTGTGTGTGAACAATGAAAATTTATTCTCTCACGTTCTGGATGCTAAAGTCTGAAATCGAGTTACCAGGAAGGTCAAGCTCTAATGAGAGCACTCCCTGGCATCCTGATGCCCACTTTTTTGCTATGTTCTCACATGGCAGAGAAAGAAGCCAAAAGCTGCTTTGTGTCTCCTAATAAGGTGCAAATCCTACCAGGCTACTCGCCACCCTCACGATCTCCTCTGAACCGGATTAGCGCCCAACGCCCCACCTCCGCAGACCATCCCGTCTGAGACAATGGTTTGAGAGAACTAGAGCGAGCAGAGAGGAGGGCGAGGTGAGTGCTGCCTCCATCCAGGAAACGCAGAGCAGCTGGGGACACTCTGGAGACCCAGTGTGGCCGGCACTCCCCAAGCCTGGGCTGCAAGGAGAAGGGTTGCAGAGGCCACGTGGAGCTGGGCAGCAAAAAGAGAGTTTGCAACCTAGACCGTGCTAGAGGGTGGAGCCTGGTGTGAGTTTTAAACTCGTTAAGACAATAATGACATCTGTGGTTTGCTAAGATCACTGTGTAAATAGTGCAGAGGATGAGAAGGTGAAAGCCATTCAGGAAGCCTTGCGGTGGCCCCAAGAAGACAGGAGAGCTCGAGCAGGGTGGCAGCCATGGCATGGAAAGCGGCAGACAGATGTCCACATGACAGATGGTGGTTAGATGTCTGGTGTGGGGAAACCGAGCGTCACGCTATGTGCCAAAGTAACAAATGGGGAGAGACATGTGGGGAGGAAGACTCTGTAGTATGGGGCATGTGGGTTTGAGGTGGACATTTGGGAAGAGACTTGTGAGCTTAAGGCTGGGGAATTGCCAGACGGCAGGGAACAGGGGGTGACCGGAACCCAGGAGGAAGGACAGAGTTGTGAATCTACAGGAAAAGGGGGGAGGGGAGCACTCTGAGGGGTCCAAAAAAGATGAGTGATGCAGAGATGCCTCAGAAAGCACAGACAAGCAGGAAATATGAGGGGACATGGCTTCATGGAGGCAAAAGGAGCAGGCGGCCTGAGAACCTGGGGGGTCTGGGACCTTGACAAGGAGCAGGTCACTGGATTCTTGGTGGGAGCTGTTTTGGGGGCTCAGTAGGAGAGGAAATCAGACCACACAAAATCCAGGGGCTGACAAGATGGGCGAGATGGGGAGAGAGAAGGCTTCCTCCAGAGTGTGGGGGAAAGAGCAAAGGCACCGGTGTTTGCCTCTTGTGGGGAGCACAGATTTGCCATGAATTGTTTTTCCAGCCAGCTTTTTTGTCGGGTGAATAATTTTTGAAAAGAAAGAAATTTAGAAGAAATATTCCAATTGTGCTTCACCTTTTCTCCAGAGAACTGCAAACTGTGAGACATTTTTCTTATCGCTGAGGCCGGATAGGGAGGTGATGGAAAGCCGGATGTGCAGAGGGCTTCAGAGTCCCCTGAATGGGAGGCCCTGGGGATGAAAACACAGGCTCCTCCTCCTGTGTGTCCTTGTCCTCCTCCCCCCTGGGGGTCACCTGGCAGACTGGGCCTTACACATGGGTCCTCACCAGAGCCACATGGGGAATTACTAAAACATTCTTCTTTCCCCTCCAGAATTAGTTGGGTGCAGCCGGGATGGGGCCTGGAATCTGATGTTCCTCAAAAGCTCCGAGTATTAGATGACCCAGCGGCTTGGGACAGCACAGGCTCACTTCTTCCCCTGAAGACCCGTCTCTCTTCCTGGACCACAGCAAGGTTTCTAAATGGCTTCCATCTCACCACCCTAGTACAGTTTACAAAGTGATCCTCACAAACCATGGATTTTGTCACAGTTTTGCCTCATTTAAAGCACTTGCCAAATTCCTTCATCTACTAACCCACTAACCCATCCTGTGTAGTGTAACTCAGGCAGGGCAGCACTCATGTGATCTGTGGAACTTCTGTGGAAGTTCCTAAGAAAACTCTTGAGGAAGGTATGGGGCAGGATGAACAAGGAGTTCACTGTGCACCCTGAGGGGAGAAAAGCAGCAAAGTTCCTACAGCAGTGTGTCACAGAGACCCCATAGACCATCCGGAGGTCCTTCCACACCTACCTTCCCCAGACCACCGTCTTCCCCGGTCAGCCATGGAGAGCAGCGTGCTGGCAAGAGCTCCCATAGAGCAGGGCCTATGGGGTCCTTTTCCTCAGTTGCTGCCCCACCCGCTCTCACCTTTTCTTCATCTTTCATCACTTGTTCTGGCCACCACTCTGTTCCCTGTAGCCTTTTGTTCAGCTCAGCAAAGACTGAGGGGATTTGCCAGTCCCTTCTGTGGGTCTAACAAACTAGTGACATAGCCAAGAGCATGCTACATGTGCTGAGCTCTCTGGAAGGGGACCCTGGTTCCCGGATAAGGGCACATTGGGTTCTCAGACTCCCCTTGCATGAAAGCTGTACTGATGATTTTCATCAATTAACCAAGAGGGAAAAGCACTTCATTTGGGCAAATGTCATTTGATCTTGACATTTTATCCGGATGCCATCTCACATGAGGAAGCACAGTTGTCCCACCACATCAGCAAGATCTGCATCTGTGGATTCAACCAACCACAGATAAAAAATATTTGAAACAAGAATGGATGGGTAAGGACCATGTGCAGACATTTTTCTGTCCTTATTCCTAAGTAACAGTCTAACCACTATTTACATAACATGCATGTGATGTTAGGTATGTGTGTAATCTAGATAAGTGTACAGGAGGATGCTATGGGTTGTTTGTGCTACTACACTATTTTATATAAATGACTTGAGCACCTGTGAATTCTGGTATCAGTGGGGATCCTGGAATCAATCTTCCTTGGATACCAAGGGATGACTTATAGTGCTCCAATTAATGGGGCTCCAACCTGCTCCTTGTGAAACCATAACCCTGATATTATTGCCCTATGGAACAATTGACTACCCCTCGTAACCACTTTGAAGGGACTGAGTCGGCCATGCAGTGAA
>PVIR01007046.1:0-62932 GCA_004026965.1 Petromus typicus
AACTAAATACATCATATCACAGAGATATATGTATTTCAATGTTTATAGTAGTACAATCATAATAGATAAGTTTTGGAAGTAGCCTATATGCCATATATTTTCTCTCCTTTAAGTAATTCAAAAAAATATATAATTAAAGATCAAAATAAAAAATTATAAAAAGAAACAGAAATAGGTCATTTGCAAATGGGAAGAGGACCAAGAGTCTGAGGGTGGAGTGGGAGAAGGTAGAAAAGGGGAATTTAAAACATTAAGTTGAATCATTTCCATGTACCAATCACTATCAATTAACTGTATCTCTGTGTTTCATAAACATGAACTGAAAATAATAGTATTGACCATAAAAATGGAGAAAAAAGATCTAGAGACAGAGGAGGGAGGTGGGTGAGGAGGGAAGGACAATAAAAAGAATCAAGATATGTTTAGTACATGCACTCACTCCTAAGGATGAATGTGAACGTCATGTACTCTAATCATGTACAAAAAAAAAAAATACTAGTAAAACCATACCGAGATATGCTTAATTTAAATTGAAATGAATAAAAATGAATAAATTTATGTATAAATTTTATAAAATTTATGTATAAATTTTTTAAAATATTTCATTGAACATTTATTATAGCTTCATTGAGATATAATTCATGTGATATAAAATTTATCCTTTTAAAATATAAGATTGATGGGTTTAAGTGTTTTCACAGAGTTTACATATATCATTGCTATCCAATTGAAAGAATATTTCATCCCCAGAAATTTAGACCCACTTGAAGTCACTCTCCCCTGTCCTCATGTCCCCAAACCATAGCAACCACTTATCATTTCCATCTCTATGGTTTACCCTGTTTGTGTATTTGATATGAATGAAGTTACTCAATGTGTGTTCTTTTGTTTCTAGCTTCTTTCATTTAGCATATTTTCAAGTGTTTTTCATTTTAGCATGGATCAGTACTACATTTTTAATTATCAGATAATATTCTTTTATATGGACATATCACATTTTGTTTATTCTCTAGTTTATGGCCCTTGGATTATTTCTACTTTTAACTATTTTGAATAATAGTACTATACATATTTCATTACAAGTTTTATACATATGTTTTCATTTCTCTTCATTGCATACCAGGGACTAAAATTATTATATTATATAGTAACTCTATATTTAACATTCTGATAAACTACCATGCTATTTTTTAAAGACGCTGTACCATTTTGCAATTCCACCCCCAAAGTGTGATGACTCCAATGTCTTTCTATCCTCACCAGCATGTGCTATTTTTTTACACTTTAGCTATCCTCTGGGTACATAGGAATAGCTCAGGATGTTTTTTGTTCATATTTCTCTAATGACTAATGTTTCGTAGCATTTTTCATGTGCTTGTTAGTTATTTTGTACATCTTTGCAGAAACATCTATTCAAATCTTTAGTCCATTTTTAAATTGATTTTGTTATTGATGTCTGTGAGGGTTAATCTTCATTGTCCCCTTGACTGGTAACACCTGAGAGATTAGTAAAGCACAGTTTTTGGGTGTTTCTGTGAGAGTTTCTAGTAAAGCACAATTTTGGGGTGTTTCTGTGAGAGTTTCTACCCAGAGAAGTCTGGTGTGAGGATGAGTGAGCTAATGGAGAAGTTCTGTGAATCTGGGTGATGCCATCCAAATAGGGTGGGACCTGGATGGAACAAAGGCTGAAGGATGAAGTCCAACAGGACGGTCTGTCTGGCTCTTTCCTGTTCTCCCTGCTTCCTGGCAACCATGAGGAAAGCAACTTTCCTCCACTGCCCACCTCTTCCCTGGTAGTTCTGCCTCAGAACCAGCCAGGTATGGACTGAGACCTCTGAAGTTGTGAGCCAGAATAAACCTTTCCTCCTTAAACTGTATTTTTGTCACAGTAACAAAAAGCTAACATAGTGTTACTTTTGCCCTGTTGACATAGCCCTCATCATCATGATTTGAAAATATTTTCTGTTATTCTGTAAGTTATCTTTACATTTTCTTGATGTTCTTTGGATTCTAAACACTTTTCAAATTTTTATAAAGTTCACTTTATCTATTTTTTCTTTTGTTGTTTGTGCTTTTGATATATCTAAAAAGTCATAATCCTAGGCCACAAGTGTTTACACTTTTTTCTAAGGGTTTTATCATTTTCACTCTTAAATTTAGATGTGTAATCCATTCTGAGTTAATATATTTATATGGTAAGAGAAATTGCATTCTTCTGCATGGAGTATTCATTTTCTTCCATCTGTTTTGAACCCTCTGTCATTGAATTGGCATGTTTAAAAAAATCTATGTTTAATAAAATTTTTAGTAAGATAAGATTCTTCTCTATACTATTTGTCTTTCTCTTTGTTTTTCTACATTGTATGTCTTCTTAGTTCCTCTATTTTTCCACTACTGCCCTCTGTGTGGTTAGATATTTTCTATTTACTAATTAATCTCTGTTTATTCTGCTATATATTTATATATATTTTATATATTTTTATAATATATAATATATATTATATATACTATATATATTTTATATATTTTTTTCTTAGCAATTATTATGAAGATTTAAATTAACATCTTAAATCAGTCTAATGTGGATTAACACAAACTTAATTTCACTGGTATGTAAAAACTTTGCTCTAGTATAATTCTTCCTCTCCTTGTACCATTATCATACAATTTACATCTTTATAAACTATAAACACATAAACATAGTCTCATGTTTATCATTTTATATAGCTGTATTTTAAATCACATAGTAGAAAAGAACTTGAACATAGATTTCTAGTTTTATATACAGTATTTATACTATCCTTTATATTTTACTATTAATATTTACCATAGTTAATTTTACTGATGTTTATTTCCACATGCTATGGATAATTCTCTATAGTTTCTTTTTATTTCAGTCTAAACATTTCCATTTAGTATTTTTCAATTCAAATCTTTATTGGTACATTATATATACACATCATAGTCACTTTCACACTGAGAATTTGTACCAGTTTATGGCATGACATGATTTGATTCTCATTTTTTCACATTCCCCCACCCACTCCACACCCCTACACCCCTGTACACATAGGTTTTCCTTTTTTTATTACCATCACATTATTTTTCCACTCTTTGCTTGTAAGGAAGGTCTAACAGAGTGAATTCTCTAAATATTTGATAATTTGAGAATATCTTAAAAATCTCCTTTAAAAAATAGACTTCAGTGTTTAGAGCAGTTTCAGGTTTACTGAAAAATGAAAAAGATAGAACAGAATTTCACATGTCCCAGTTTCTATTATTATCAGTGTCTGATATCGGCATGGCACATTTGCTGTAATTAATAATCCAGTAACGGTGTATTATTGACTGAAGTGCACAGTTTATTTGGATTCTCTTGGTTTTTTACCTTTTACCCATTTCCTGTTGCAGGGCCCCATCCAGAACACCACAGTACATTTGGTTGTCACGTCTCTTCAGGTTCTTCTTGGCTGTGACTTTGGCTCGGTCAGCTTTGGCTCCACTTTCCCTGATTTAAATCTTCCTTGTTTTTGATGACTTGCACAATTTTTTAAAACACATTGGCTAAGTCCTTTGTATTTCCTTCCTGTTGGAGTTTGTCTCATAATTAGACTGAGGTTATGGGTTTTGGAGAGAAGGTGGCAGAAGTGAAATGTCGTTTTCACATCATGCCTAGAATACATGGGATTAACATGACCTACCACTTGGTGCTGATTCTGCCACCAGACTAACTCAGCGTTTTCAGGGTTCCCCACAATAAAATCTTCCCTTCTTTCCTCTCTGGAAGAAAGTCCTGTGTGTAGGATTTATGTCTCCCTCCCAAAGGACCAAGTATCCACATACATTATTTACAGTTCTTCTGCAAAGGAAACTTGTCACTCCACTTATTTATTTATTCCACTATCTCTGTATGTCAGCATAGACTAGTGAGCATTTTATTTTACATTTTTTATTACATCCCAATGTTACTTTATTTGTTGCTTGCATTGCTCCTACTCAAGCTACCCAAGCTCTTTCAATCAGTTCCTATGTCTCCCAAATGCGCTAGCAATATAAGTTTTTGTTTTTGTTTTTGTTTATTTTCATGAAGTTTTTGTTTTGTTTTGCTTTGCTTTTTGGGTTGCCTTTTTGCACTGCCTTACTTCCTGGCACTACAGATGACCCTGCTTCTCTCTCCTGCTCCATTCTTAGAACAAGAGAACCCTATACCCTTCAGAGACTAGAAACCAACGTATCTACCTGGACACTAGGTGTGCCCATTGTCCCTGTAACATCGTTTCCAAGCATCTTTCAGCTAAGACAGCAAGGAAATACATGGCATACTCTACCTCTTATATTTACATGTATTTATATGAAATTAACATGAGTTCGTGCTGGTGTATGATACTGCTTGGATCATTCTGGTGTCTCAACTTGCTCTGAGTAAATCCTCACTCCAACAGTGAGACGTCTGACTCCCACCACTCACCACACATGCCTTCATTGTTCACTTTCTATCCCTCCATGGGAAAAGTGACACCAATTAGAATACAGTGCTTTTGTTCAATTTCTATTGTTTTTAATCAATCCCTGTTTATACCTTTCCTGAAGTTGTTTCATATATTTATATACAGTTAGATTCTCTCGCTAAAGTCAGCATTTCTTCCTTGCATCACATGAGCTTCTAAACTGTGTTTTAAATTGCATGCTTTATGGCACATACTTTTCCTGAAAAGTCTTTAGGGATCTCACAAGGGCGTCAAAGCATATGTCTCTCACTACAGTATCATGCAGGACACTTTCTTTGACCTAAATACTCTCCAGGATTCTCTTCATCACTTCTATTCCCTGAGTTCCTGAAAACCACTGATCTGTTTATTATCTATAGTTTTATTTTTCCATACTATAACATACTGGGAACGATATAATATATGATTGAACCATTGCAAATCTTGATACTACAAACAGGAGGCTGTCTGCACACTGTAGTATATGGTAAACATGCTGTGATAGGATGCTTTTAATTTTTTCAAGAAAGATACCAAGAAGGGTAATAACTAGGTCAGAAGGAGCCTCTAGTTTTAATTTTTGAGTAATCTCCACACTGATTTCCACAGTGGAATATTTGGAATCTTCTATGTAGGGTATCATATCATCCAAAAATAATGAAAATTTAACTTCTTTCTTCCCTATCTTTACTCTTTTTCTTTCTGTCTCTTGTCTAATTGCTCTGGAAAATGTTTCTAGACTTAGAAACAGGAACAGTGACAGTGGATATGTTTGTCTTGCTGCACATTTTAAAGTGAACCCTTTCATATTTGTACATTTAATATGATATTGGCTATTGTTTATTATCAATGACATTTATGAGATTGAAATAGAGACCATTTATTCCAGTTTTCTATAGGGTATTTTTTTTATCATGAGTCAGTGTTGGACGTGGTCAAATGCTTTTCTGTACCTATTGAGATTACCTTCTAGTTTTTGTCTTGGCTCTATTCTATGTTGTATTACATTTATTGATTTGCATATGTTGAACCATCCCTGTATCCCTGGGATGAATCCTATTTGGTCAGGGTGTATAATCTTGATGATTTGCTGTATTCTGTTTGCTACTATCTTTCTGAGGATTTTTAGTTCAGGCTGGTTTTGGGGTGTGAGGCTACAATGCAATTTTTCAGCCTGGGACACTCTATGTGCCTCCTGCCAGCTTGAACTAGGTTCAACCTTGCCTGACACTGAAAGCTGCTAGATGGAGCCAGCCTGCAGCTGCTCTGAGGTCTAAGCTCAGCTAACCTCTTTCCAAGATGGCTACTGTCCCATTGCCTTCTCCTGGGGGACATCTGAACTTGAATAACTCATCACCACTGCAATTTGCTGCATCCACTCCTCATTCCACTGGTGCATTTCCCCATGGAGGCCTCTGGGATCACCGGTATTGACTGGTTGTTTCTAAAATTTAGGTGTACATTGAGATTCCCTGAAAATTAACAAAAAGAAGAAGTGGAATTTGAGACTGAAGAAATGATCCTGGGGACAACTGCTACTACTTACGTACTCCAAAATGCAGATATAGTAACTGTTTCTAATGCTGACACTATTTCCTCTGTTATGGCTTGAATATAGCATGTCCCCCAAAGATTTATTGTGTTGAAGGCTGGCTTGCTGATAGCCTTTGGGAAAATGATCGAATCATAAGAGCTCTAACTTCACCAAGTGGATTAACCCATCAGTGAGATCATAATGTGATGACATTATTAGGAAATAAAAACAAGAGGTTGATTCTAGTTGAGGGGACAGGATCATTCCTGAGGCATGACCTTAGGAACTGTATCTGGCCCCTGGCCCCTCCATACATCTTTCTTCTCTATTCCAAGCTTCAATGAGGAGAGCAGCTTTCTTCTCCAATGTTCTTCCCTAGGATGTCCCTGCCTTGCCACAGGCCAAAAAGCAATGGAGCCAGCCAACCATGGACGACAATTACTGAAACCACGAACCAAAATAAATATTTCTGCCTGTAAGCTGTTTATCTCGGGTATTTAGTCACAGAGAGGAAAAGCTGACTAATCCATCCTTTGTCCCACCCCTTAAAAAATTTACCTTCAGTGATGCTAGTCTAATTCCTAGCACACTGACAACTTCTCATCTCAAATCTTCCTTTATCTGCATTTCTGTCTCAAGGCTTTCTCCCGCACCTCAAAGAAGCTGGGAGGCAGGGATAAAGAATGGACCCAGCAGTAGCATAAGTTCCCTCTTATCGAAGCTGACATGACTACTACCACTGCCAGCTCTGACTTACTAGAGACCTATAAGGAACAGGGGAAGGGAAGGTAACTAGAACCTTTGCAGTTCTGTTCTAGTCCCCTGTGAGTCAGACAACACAAGGAGAAATAATTAATAATAGCCAGAAATGAGACTTAGAGAATAAGCCGAGCTTGGGCCTGATGCATGCTACCCTGGGCAGCAAAGGTAGCAGACCCAAGCTTGTTACACCTCTTATTCAGTACCTCTGGAGCCAGCAATGTTACAGGTCATTCAGAGAGCAGTAGTTTCAGTACATCAGGAGTAAAAAATGTAACGGGTCACTCAGAGAGCAGCGTGTTTGTACATCCTAGAAGTGAGGCATTACATAGATTAAGATCTCAGTGTAGTTCTTCCCTGGAACATCACAGCACCTGGGACCATTGGGGTCTTTGTTGTTCCCTGAGGTGAAGATAGTCAAGACCTCGGGTCCATATATGTTGAAGCTGGTCTTCAGGCAGGAAAGCTCAGCCTAGGAATAGTCCTAAATTGTCCAATTAATTTTCTGAAATAGGATTTCTCCCAACAGTGGTGGAGACTCACAGTGAGCCCTCACATGTATCACTTCCTGGGGAAACGAACCAAACACTTGACATCAAGTTGGCTAAGACAAATCCCTTCCACTCTGGAAATTCAAATTTACTAAAATTTATGCTCATTTTGAAGATAGATTTTTATCCCTCAATTCTCATAAACTCATAAATCCTGCATAACATCCCTTAAACCAGTGGACACATAACCATAGAGCTCGCTGCTCTTCCCATCTGACAAATCATATGATGCCCTCTAAAATAGTATCTTTAAGGGTTACCTAAGGCTCCACTAGCAATGTACCATGTATTTCAGATGCTGTCTTCCCAAATGCAGTCTGTATGTTGAACAAATTGTCATTTATGATGTTGTGTCCCAAGTAGGCAAACACACTCAGCTGTGACCAAGGAGTACTGAAAGTGGCCCGTGGCACACTGCCAGATTCTACAACAGAATCTACAGAAACACAATTAGAACCCTGCACTTTAGAGGCTCCTTGGGTGATTCTGAAGTCAGCCATTGTTCAGGAGCCAGTCATCTTGCCATGGGTATTTCATAGGTGAACTCACATGGTGATAGTAAAATTCTAAACCAGCATTTACAAATCCAGGATTCCTAGACAGTAGAGAATGGTGGGCTGCGGCAAACTAAACTCTGCTGTTTAGCCACTGCCAGCTTCAGACAATGTCCAGGTGGAAGTTGTGGGGATATGAATGGTGGATCCCAAAATGATATGATCACCCTCTAATCCCCAGAGCCTACAAATCTGATCTTATATAGAAAAAGGTTTTTTGCTGATACTGGGGAAAGATTATCTTGGAGTAATTATCTGAGTAGACCCTTAACCCAAGGACAAGTGTTCTTATTGGAGTGAAATGGAGAAAAATTTGACATGAAGAGAAGGCAATGAGAAAGCCAAGGCTGACCTTAGAGTGACGGAGTATAAGCCAAGTAATACTGGCTTAAAGAAGCTTAAAGAAGCAATGGAGAATTTCTCCTAGGGACTTCCAAGGGAGCACAACACTGCCACACCTTGATTTCAGACTTATGTCTCCAGAACTACAACTGAGTAAATGTCTTGTTTTAAGACACTTCCTTTCTAGTAATTTGTTGCAGCAGCCATAGGAAACTAGGAGGGAAGCATAGCTAGTGTTACTGGATTTTTCCATTCTCCACCAGAGGCAGAGATTCATATTTTATGTGCGAAATCTCCTAATGCATAAATGTTGCCTAACAATTTTTTTAAATACTGAGCTGGCTGGACAGTACAACTTTTTTGGACAAACAATGTTATTTTTCTGCTAAGTACTCACACAGTCTTTACCCTCCTTAATTACTCAGTCAAATTCAAGTTTAATGCATATCAAAATATCAGCCTTTTATTCTTTAAGGGAGTTGTTCTTGAAATGGATCTAGATGTACTAGTAAAAAGAAAACAAAAAATGTATTCACATCCATCATTGTTTAAAAGTGAGAAACACCTTAGATCACTGATAAATTTAGAAATATAAACACAGTGGTTATTTTTCTTGAACTTGGCCTGTTACATTTGTGCATTTGAATAATCATCTTCATTAAAGTTTGATCAACAAACACAGGCTTGAAAGACCAATGACCCCATGAGAAGAATCAGTAGTAACCCCATTTCTGCTGCCTCCTCTCGGTATTCCACAGAGCTTTGAATAACTGCTGTGAGACAGATTCTTCTAAATTATTCCAATTTTCCATTACCTTATGAGAATGATGCTACACCTTTTTGTCTAGATTTCAAAGTATTTTGTAAGAGGAAATAACAAGTGAGCTTATCCTTATTTAGGCTAAGACTGGCCGCCCAGTAGGAGACCTGCACTTCAGTCCCAGTTTGCCACTGAACAGCTGCATGACCTCGGCCAACTCTCTTCACCTCTCTAGGCCTTAATTTCCTGTAGTTGATCTTTGAATTTCCTTTCAGCTCTAAAGATTATTTTGACAGTGTAATTTAATTATGCAATAAAATCTCATGTCTAATTCATCTTTCTTCAGGATTACCCAAGGGTGGAAAAGGCAGGACACATGCTTTTGTTTATTCACTAGACAGTCACTAGGCCTTTACATGTACCAGACAAGCTACCAAGGACTTGGGACACAAACCTGAAAGTAACACAGATGCTGCCTCAAAGATCTTGTAGTCTTGGGCTGGGGATATAGCTCAGTGATTCCAGCGCCTGTCTTGCAAGGACCCAGATTCAATCCCCGGTAACCACATACAATACTGAGAGTGGAGACCCACACCCAGCAGCAACCAGTACCACATACCACAGTGCCGGGCGTGGTGGCTCACGCCTGTAATCCCAGCACTCGGGAGGCAGAGGCAGGAGGATTGCTGTGATGTGAGTTGGAGGCTGAGCTCAGGGCCAGCCTGAACCACAAAGCGAGACCCTGTCTCAAAAAACTCTAAAAAAAAAAAAAGATCTTGTAGCCTTTTGGGGAGTTTGGAGAACAACTCTAAGTAAATCAACAATTGTGATACAGACTATGTTAGAGAGATGAATAGAGTTGAAGGAAAGCCCAGGAAACACCAATTTATAGGGGAAGAGTTAGGAGAGAGTCCTTTGAGAAAATGATACCTAAAATGAGTTTGTAGAATGAGTAGAAACCAAGACAGCAAAGAAGAGAAACAATAGCTCATGCCAAAACATAAAGGAATAAACTGGCCTAAGGTACATCAGTGTCAGAATGGTCAGCATTCATCAGCTAAGGAAGAGTGAGGTGGCAGCCGGCTGTTTTCTTGCACTTATGGGACACGCTTCCTCACTTTAACTTTGGCAGCAGCTGGACCTGCAAAGGAGCTCCCTTCCTTCACCTCCAGCTTTTTCTACTCCTGACCCAGATGTTTGTTTACCTCAATGATCAAGGGCAAGCACATCATCAAGATCAGAAACAGTCAATGCCAGGCTTGATGGCTCACATCTGGAATCCCAGCACTTGGGAGGCAGGGGCAGGACGATTGCTGTGAGTTCAAGGCTGGCCTGCACTACATAGTGAGGGCGAGCCTGAACAACAGAGTGAGACCCTGTCTCAAAAATTAAATAAATAGGGGCCGGGGAGTTAACTCAGTGGTTCTGGCGCCTGTCTTGCAAGCGCAAGGGCCAGGGTTCGATTCCCCGGTAACCACATAACAATACTGGGTGTGGAGACCCACACCCAGCAGCAACCAGTACCACATACCACAGTGCCGGGCGTGGTGGCTCACACCTGTAATCCCAGCACTCGGGAGGCAGAGGCAGGAGGATTGTGATATGAGTTTGAGGCTGAGCTGAGGGCCAGCCTGAACCACAAAGCGAGACCCTGTCTCAAAAATCCTAAAAATAAATAAATAAATAAATAAATAAATAAATAAATAAATAAATGAAAAAAAGATCAGGAGCAATGAGGACTGACTTGAGTTTCAACTGGTCCTCAAGGTCACCACCATGTCCTTGCTCTCTCCCACTCTATATCCATCTTACCTTCCTGCCTACCTGCTCTGTCAACTTCAAGTTCACTCATCAGACACAAAGATACGTCATATACAAGGATATGTATTTATGCTCCTCTGACTGAATCCTGAGTTGGCTTTAGGGGAAATTACAAATCCTCCCTCCAGCTTGGAAGCTTGTCTCCCTATGGTTTAAGTTACATTAATTTCCACCCAGCTTTTATCAGCCACCCATTCCACGCATTTCTCTGCCAGGAGAGATAAAAATATTAGAGCCCAACCATTTATAAGCAATTTCTCAAACGTTCCCAAGCCAAGAACTTGCATTAATACTCTATCTCATTCCAAATTAAAAGTGAATTATTCTAACATTAATCCTCTCCGATTTTAACAATATCATTATATAACGAAAATCCACTGATTAGCTATGTGATCTTTGTGACTCCATGTCTTTATCTGTACTATAGAGCTATATACACTTGTTGTGATGAAGAAAAATGATGCAGTCAGACACATTTATATAATATTTGGCACATGATAATTATTCATTTGAACAAAGAGAGAAAACCAAAGACTGCATGAAGGAAAGAGAAACCCAGCTATCTAGAAGAGAACCTGGAGTCTTAAGATCAGGTACAGACAGGTATGCATGAGCTCAGGAACCTTTACAAATTTGCTCCAGTCTTGGTTCAATCTACTCCAAAAGGCCTTTTATATTAAGAAGAGCAACACATGAGCAGGGTCGTACAAAGAAGAGGGGAATGTCTTCAGCAGTTGATCATTCTGTTTGAGAGGTGGAAACAGTTCCTTCTAGGGGCTACAGGATGAATGTAAGAACTCCAGGATGTTGAAAAATAAAGTAATATTTTATCTTTTTAAAAATTAATTATATTTACAGTTTGAGGTTTCTTGTTTGTTCATTTTGTTGTGGGTTTTGTTTTGGTTTTTTGTTTTGTTTTGTTTTTTGAGACAGCGTCTCACTTTGTAGTTCAGGCTGGCCCCAAACTCACTATATAGCCCAGGCCAGCCTTGAACTCACAGCAATCCTCCTGCTTCTGCCTCCCAAGTAATGGGATTGCAGGTGTGAGCCACCACCCTTAGTACTGTGTTGTGTGGTACTGATTGCTGGTCAGTATAAGTCACCACACCTAGCAATGTTGTATGTGCTTACCAGGGATCAAACTCAAGACATTCTGCTTGCAAGGAGGCACCAGAACCACTGAGTTAAATCCCTGGCCCTATATTTACAGTTTTAAAAGGTGATAGTTGTTTGTAGTACAAAGTTTACCAAAAAAATTTGTTGTTGTTTGTATGTCTTTTTGGTTTTTTGAGACAGATCTCACTTTTATAGTTCAGGCTGGTCCTGAGCTCAGCTTTGAACTCACAGAAATCCTTCTGCTTCTGCCTCCCAAGTGCTGGGATTACAGGTGTGAGTCACCACACCTGGCACTCTGGTATGTGGTTCTGAATACTGGTGGACATGAGTCTCCATGCCCAGCATTATTGTATATGATTACCGGGATCAAACTCAGTTCCTTGCACTTGCAAGGCAGGTGCTGGAACCACTGAGCTAAATCCCCAGCCCCCAAAAATATTTTTAAAAGCAATTTTATTTCCTGATCCCCTGAAATCCATTCTCCCTTTCCTCTATTCCTCACTTATTCTGAATTTATTCAGAAATATTCTACATGTATACAAATACAAAGAGGCATATATACATACATATAGAAAATAAACATATATATTTATCCATCCATAGAGTACAAATCATATATATATGATTGTGTGTAATTACACATCTATTTTATGTACATAAATTTTATCCTAATATGAAATATTCTGTATATCCTTCTCTAGTTTCCCTTCAAACTTTACAGTCTCCCTTGGAACTTCTCCATGTCAAATATAAATATATCTGTGCCTTTTTTGTGGTTACATGATAATCAGTTGTCTAGATGTACAAAAATTATAATAATTGTTGGCCTACACATTTATATTGTTTCCAGCCCAGATTATTAAAATAATGCTGCAATGAATGTCCATTTTCACGTATCATTTCACTTCCATGGAACTATTAGGATAAATCTCTAGAAAAAAAAATTGTTGGCTCAAAGTCATATTTACTATTTATAGGTATAAGAACTGTGTTGGAAATATATCAGTTTATACATTCACTTTAAGCTGTTTGCTTCCCTCCACATACAGTACAGCATCTTCTCAAGAGTAAGTCTTTATCGTCTGATTAATGATAGACCTCATTTCTGTAGGAATTAGCATTAATTTTATAATGAGATAAGATAGTTTCTTTTCATTTATTTATACAAAACTTTTTTCTGTTAATTATGTTTACCTAAGCTTCTATGGCTTATTGGATCTCTTGTATCCAACTATAATATTTAAAAAATATTTGATATTTGATATTTTAAAAATGACGTGAATTGAAAATACAGATTGTCTCTCATATTCTAACATTGTTTACAGTGGTTTTGTCATATAGGTTAAAACACCCTAATAATACAAATTTAGTATAGTCTTACTTGGACCTAACCTGAGTTTGAAATTACAGAAGGATACATTTCTCTCAAATATGTATATCTTAGGAAAAAGGAGGAGAGTTTCACAAGTAGCTATTGCAGAAGTATTTTTAAAAATCTAGTTTGGGGCAAGATAAATCTTAGTAAGCATAATTCTGTTTAAAATTTCAATATTTAGTGTACCTTACTAAATGCTGGATCAGAAAAATATTAATTTATAATAATAAAATTCTTCTGATACATAAAAATTAATAGAAAAGCCTCAAACTGTAAGGAACATTGATATCCTGATATGATTACACATATTATATATATATATAATTATTCTAATGTATCATGCGAAGATTTACATATGTCTCATAAAATAAGAAGACATACTGATAGCACACAGAAAGAAACCCTCCAATCCAAAGTCACATCTATAAACCTGGAGCAATTCTCAAACATCTCTCTAAAGTTCTCAGAGATACTTTACTGCAAAAAGAAAAGCCACCTCCAGAAACCAGAGCACTTGGCCGCTTGCAGCATTTCTGACTTCACAAAGTAGTTTCAGTGAGTTTTGTCCCCTGAGACAGGGAAAATGGAGTCATTCTGTGCTCTAGTTGTACAAAGTGCTGTCCAGCAGCCAAAACTGAGGGAAGGATACAGGAAGAGAGATACAGGCATCCGGGCAATACAGGAAAGGCAAGCAGAGTCTACAGACTCCAGTGAACAAGAAACAAACCCAGCAGGTAGACAGAAAAGAAAACTTCTCTCCACCGTGGATGAGGCTGCATTGTTATTCCGGGAAGGCAGCCATCTATCAGCGGGCGCTCTTTCTTCCTGGCCCCTCCCTGAGGAAGGGCAAGCACTCAGCTGTAGAGCGCCATGTCTGAGATCTGAGAGTTCCAAGGATCTTTTCTTTCCGGCTTCTATGACAGAACTCCAGTGATTGGCTCAGGGACACACTCCATTCCTTCACGCTGACTTCCCTGGAATATCTTTCCCATTTCTCCTGATTCTGATGCTGGGACCAGGCTTTGTGGACTTCCATTTCAGGAGCTGACGGAGACATTTTCAGGAGACACAGGCAATAACAAGATGAAAAGGAGCTATTCTTCACCTCCCTTGGCCAGCAGGAAGCCAGAAGAAGCAGTATGTTTATTTTAAGCAGTATGTTCATTTTATCATTTCACTCTGGGTCGATGTATCTAAAATAGGAATCAGAAGAAGGGCTGTCAAAGTGGACTTCTCTGTGGTTGGGGACAGAGAAAGCTTTCCACAATCAACACGCTTGTCTACACCATTAATCCCTATTTTCACTCGGTTAGCAGACATTCTGCCCCTTTTCTTTCTGCCCACCATTCATCTAGAAAATACTTCAGAAGAGCATCTTGGAGGTCCAGTGGTGTGATCAGTTAGTGTGCAGTTCTTAGAACAGCAAGCATCTGAGAAGTATTGAAACCTCAGGAAGTGATGAGTTATGCAGATGTTGTTGATAATCTGGGCCTCTAAAGGCAGCTGCCTGTAGATATGCCAGCATCTTGATTAAAACATGTGATCATAGCTGTTAGAGCCAGCAGGACCTTGGAGACCAATGAGAACAGACCATCTTCCTTCAGATGAGGCAAAAAGGCCAGGAGAAGTCAAGTATGTTTTCCAGAGTCAATCAGCTGCAAGTAGCAGAGCCAGGATCCTGGTCCAGGTCTCTTGACTGGAAATCCGGTGCTATTTCCACGACCCACATATCAAAGGACTCTCTCTGCACATCACAAACATTTGAATTTCCATAGGCTGAGTTTCCATGGGTCAGATTCAGTAAAAGAAATGTTACAAACACTACACACACACACACACACACACACACACACACACACACCTTATCAACTATACTTTCCCAATCCTTAAATCAGACAGCAAGCTCTTAACCCTTCTCACAAGTTATATATAATCTTCCAGAGCCAGAAGTAGGGGTGTTTTTATATCATACCAAATCCGTTTATGTGTTTGACTCAGTAAAATCTTTTCACCAATCCAGAGTTCATTCTATAAATGTCTCCATTATAATTATTCAGAGATGTTTTCAGGTTTTAAGAGTTAAAGATCATCTAATGAACACTCATTGTGTCTTTTGACCGGTCATTTTCTGAGAAAAATTATGGACTTTTGACTGACACACTAGATTTAAAAGCTTTTTTTTTGATTCATGTCAGTTTTGGTCTTAGAAAGAAAATGTTAAGCCTTACTTTTACCCTTGAATTGGATGTAGTGCCAGATACTTCATCTTTTCTCAAAAATGTCACCAAAGATTATGACTCTTGAGTAGGTTGCAGGATTGTTCGGAGTGCGCAAAGAATACCAGGCCTGGAGTAGCAGTCCAACAGGTGTGGGCATAGCATCCAGTGCCGGCTTCTGGCTGCTCTCCCACTCCGGCTCTAGACATCCTGTCTCCTTAACTCCTAGGGCTAAACAGTACTCTGAAGAGGCGGAAAGGAGTCTTCCTGTGGTACTCACAGGTGCTGCACACAAAGTAGTGAATCCACATCTTGTCAGTTTACCCTGATTGCTCTTTCCAGTTATCTATCTGTGGATAGCCAAGGTCACGTGCCATAAAGGAAGTGTGCTGTAATCCACCCCAGGAGAGGTCCTTTCTCTCCCCTTTGTATGAGAAGTGTAATTGGGTTATGAAGTTCAGCGTAGCAGGGGATAGGCTGGGATCCATGCTATTCTACAAGCCTCCTCCTCTAAACCAGCACTGAATGGGTTCTGAACTTGGCCATCAATTTTAGTCTGCTCCCTTCTAAAGGCAGCCCCTGAGACTCAAAACCTCAAGGCAGTTCTTGAGCACCTCATTCAATCTTCTCTCCCCAGTACATACCTTCAATCTATGGCTGGGGAGGAAACAAGAGTGAACACTGTCTAAGGGCTATCATGATTGCTTGTTTCTCTAACTCTTCAGCACTAAATCGCAACTTAAAATACATAAATTTCCCCCTTAAATTATACCCATACAATATACATTGTATATTAAAGTACAAATGTTTTGCACTTTTCAATGAGGTTATATCTTGATAAATCCATATATTGAAACTATCTTAAGTTAGAAATGTGTAGGGCACACTTAACCTACCAACCATCATATTTTAGCATGGCTTACCTTAAATGTATTCAGAACACTGACAGTTGGGCAAAATCATCTCACACAAAGCCTGTTTCATGACAAATGTTAAATATCTCATGTAATTTATTAAGTACTGTACTGAAAAGTGAAAAAATAATTGTTCAATGAGTATTCACTGTCAGTGTATACTTAACATACATCAAATCAAATCACCACAAAATTAATATATAGTATACATACTATATATAGGGTAGATATAATTATGTATAATATATAATTATACTGCTTAGGAAATGTGTATGATTATAAATTGAATACTTTAATATACATACACATTTATAAATTTCTAAATGTACTATTTATCAAGATGTACTTTTTCACTGGCCTTATTGTTTAGTGATCCATAAAATTTTCTGACATCAATCAAACCCATAATGTACTGTCTGTTACTTCCAACTCCATTCAAACCTTTTTTTTTTTTTTTTTTTTTTGAGACAGGGTCTCGCTCTGTAGTTCAGTCTGGCCTTGAGCTCAGCCTCAAACTCACATCACAGCAATCCTCCTGCCTCTGCCTCCCGAGTGCTGGGATGACAGGCGTGAGCCACCAAGCCCGGCACTGTGGTATGTGGTACTGAGTGCTGCTGGGGTGAGTTTCCACACCCAGTATGGTATATGGTTAACTGGGGATTGAACCCAGGTCCTTGAGCTTGCAAGACAGGCACTGGAACCACTGAGCCAAATCCCTGGCCCCCATTCAAATCTTTAAAAATGAACAAAAGCCTAAATGAATTCCTTCATCAGCTGAAGTATATAGAATTCTTCAATTTTTATGAATTTATCTAGCACTTCATAGCAGTTTCACCATATCTATACTTTATTTTTATTTTCACTGATGAATATTTTGTGATCTTTTAGCTATGATCATAGAGCAAAGATAATCATAGTAGTATATGGAACTGATTTCATGTATGACCACATTTCCCTTAATATTTGTAATTTGCCCCTACTTTTAGCATAAGAAAGGAAGAACAGATAATTGAAAAGAGTACTTCAAGAAAAAACTTGTACAGAAGGATTCATAACAATGTCTCATAACAAGAGAAATAACCTAAATGCATCAAATGATGAATGGATAAACAAACTGCAGAGTATCCACGTAATGGAACCATGATTTATTCGTATAAAAAACTAAGCTCTGATAAGTGCCACAACATAGATGAATCTCAAAGACATTCTGTAGAAGAAGAAGCTAGATGCTGAAGGTCATGAACTGTATGACTTCATTTATAAGGAATATCCACAAGAAACAGAAAGCAGATAAATGGTTGCCATGGCCTTGGAGGAAGAAGGTTACTAAAGAGATTACATAATGAATGTAAAAATAATGCTCTTTGAAGGTGATAAGTTGTTCTGGAATTAGATAGAAGTAATAATAGCAGAGCATTATTAATGTACACTGAATTGCATATCTTTGGATGGTTAATTTTGTTATGTGAAACTTGGGTCCAAAGAATTATAAACCCCACCACACACTTACGTGTACTCACAGTGTACACATGTGCAAGCACGAGCAAGGCCTAGACCGAGAGTTCTGAGAGCAGTCCCTCTGCCCTCCCAGCACTTACTGCTCAGCTATCCCTTCTTCCTCTCCCTTGGCTTTATGAGCTCCCACAGCCTTAGCAGCACTGTACCCGCTACCTGATGTCTGCCTGCTGCTCACACTGATTTCCACTCTTCTTGAAGTCTGCATTAAAGAGATTGTCAGAATCGACTCTGATGGGCCACTAGAGACACTGGGCCATTAGAGAAGCTCCAGGAACCCCGTGAAGGGGAGCGGAAGTATAGGCTGCATGTACCCCTCCAGTCACTGAAGGCCTTTATTTCCCTTCAGTTGCACAAATGGTCTTTGTCTAGAGAATATGTTGAACACCAGTTGCTTCCTCAAAAATACATGTAGTAAGTTAAATCCTACTAGTACTGTACACATTTGCTACACGGCCATGCCTAAACCGCACATTTCAAGAAGGGGCGGGCTCAATAAAAAATGATAAGTTTGAATCATTTATACTTAAATAGACATACCTCGAGGAGATCCTCATAAGTGAAATAAGTAGGTCACAGATAGGTAAATATCGCATCTTTTCTCTGGTATGAGAAAATAAAGATGTAAATGAGTACTAGAATTGTATGTTATACATTGTGAAATAGAAAATTCTCAAAGTGAAATAAGGTGGAGGGGAAAAATAATGAGATTATAACAAAAAAGAAAGGAAACAAAGTTTATGTATATAGGGGTTGGGGGTGGTAGGGTGGGTAGAGCTATGGGAAAAAATGAGAATTAAGTTGTGTCATAAACTGGTACAAATTCTCATTGTTGAATGCAATCAGGATGTGTATATGTAATGTACCAATAAAGATTTCAATTTAAAAAAAAGATGGGGCGGGCTCAACAACCAACAGCTTTGGATTGAGGCTTCCAGATGTTACACAAAGAGCAAGAGGAAGAACTCTAAGGGGACAGTTGAGCTCTGAGCAGAGGTTCTTCCGTCTTATCCCGGGAAGCCCTACACAAAGCAGACCCAGCCCTGGGAGTCCTTTGCCAACACAGTAAGCTTGAGAGGAGCAGTTAGTTCAAGCTAACGTCTTCTTTGGCTGTGTCCACAGCTGACATCAGTTTACTTTCCTCTCCACTGTTAATGACAAAAGCTCTAAAAAAACGGCTCAGTGCAAATGCTGAAGACAAAATGTTCTGTTTGGTTTTGATCATCCATTCTTATTGTGATAAGCAACATATGGCAGCAATGTTAACTCACAACTGTAGTAAATTATCATTTTAAATACCCTTTCCACAAAAGCTTACCTGCTAGAGAGGAAATGTGAAAGGACTGGGCCAAAGAAAACAATTCAGAAAAGACACACAAAAAACTATGACTTTACATCTTATGATGAACTTATTCCCTTTGTTATCCTAGTGTCCTCTCATTCCATAGGCTCTTGGTTTATTCCCATTAGTATCCAAATGAAAAGTCCAGAACATTCATTCTGTGGATTATGGAAGCCTCTCTTGAGTTCCCACCAGGGATATCTGGGGAGGGAAGGAAGCTACTCATTTACTGGACAAGTGCCAGCTACAGCTTTCTTTCTTTCTTTTTATTTTTATTTATTTATTTATTTATTTATTTTAGGTTTTTTGAGACAGGGTCTCGCTTTGTAGTTCAGGCTGGCCCTGAGCTCAGCCTCAAACTCACATCACAGCAATCCTCCTGCCTCTGCCTCCCGAGTGCTGGGATGACAGGCGTGAGCCACCACGCCCGGCACTGTGGTATGTGGTATTGGTTGCGGCTGGGCGTGAGTCTCCACACCCAGTATGGTATGTGGTTACCGGGGATCGAATCCGGGTCCTTGTGCTTACAAGACAGGCACCAGAACCACTGAGCTAAATCCCCGGCCCCCAGCTACAGCTTTCTACTTGACCATCATCACTCAGCTCTACAAACCTTTATCTCCGTGACCTTCCTTCAACATGCTGAGCACTTCCCTCTCTAGCCTGGGGTTATTATGTTGCCCACGTTTTGACCAGAAGTTGAGGAAAGAGAAAGAGGAATTACAATACAGCACAGTAAAAGTCAACATATAAAACTGCATATCAGACCTCCCTTAGTCATTCCCTAGGAGAGGGATTTTTTTTTTTTCCTTTCCAGTCATGCTCTCAGCCTTGCATCTTCTAATCATTTTTGTAGATTCCTGTACTCATCGGAGACCTTTCAATTCTAGCTCCCAGCCTCAAACCTTCTAAATAGTGTTTACTTTCATACATAGATTTATTTCATATCTACAGCAACATTACACACTCAACATTACACACTACTGTGTGTAGACATTCATACACATGTGCTTGCACCCACACTGAAACACTAACCTACTCTATGGTTTAACTACATATCCAATACTTCCATTTGTTGCGTTCTACCAAGCAAAGGCTCACTTACACCAAGGCTCTACCTCTATATATCAGAAAGCCCTCACTGAAATTTCCACATGACAAGACATCGTCATGATACGATGATGATATGACATCCATAATTTAAAGGAGTTGTTTACCTTAGCTTACAGTTTCACCGGTTCAGTCCATGGTTGGATTGCTTCAAAGCAGAAACACTATGGGAGAAAGTTATGAAGGAGCAAAGCTGTCCTCTTGAGTCAGGAAACAGCACAGGAAGGGAGCATAAGAGAAGAAGGTACCAAGGACTAAGTATAGTCCAGAAGGTCTTACCTCCATGACCCACCAGACACATCCCAAAATGTGTTTTACAGATCTCCCAAACCAATCAAGTTGATGGTCAAGATTAGCTATCAGAGAAGTGGTAGATCATTGTGGTTTTGACTTGAATTACCATAGTTATTAGTGATATTGTACACATTTCCACGTGTTTGTTGGTCATTTATATATCTTTCTTGGAAAAATGTATGCTCAAGTCCTGTATCTATTTCTGAATTGCAATATTTTGTTGATTTGTAAGATATACATGTATTTAACTCCTCCCCTCAATAGTAATCCCTTATCATAAATGATTTGCAAACATTTTTCTTCGATGCCATGGAATCTGTTTGATAGTGTAATTTTCACTTTTCACTTGTTTGGTAGTAAAATTTGAACTACAAATGTTTTTACATTTAAGAAAATACAAAGTATCCAACTCAGAACACAAGTCTGTACATTTAGATTGTTTTAAATTCACTTTTCCTTGTTTGTGCATCACCATGGAGTGGAAATATGCAGCCTCATTTAGTGCATTCTGGCTTCAACAAACTGTTGAGCCAACAATAAAAGGAACAGAAGAAAAAAGCAGTGCTTGCACATTCCATTTGAAAAAAGATTAACCATCTCAGCTGTTCTTCCTAAATGAAACAGTTTTATGTGGGTACCAATAAAAGTTTATCTTCTATGCGAAATAACTGATGATTCTAAATTTGGAGGGAAAGCCAAAATATTTTTAATTAACTTTTTAAGATTTAATTTAATCAAAAGTATTTTTAGATTTTTGAGTGCAACACAGCCAATCCAATGCTTTGCTATTAGAAAAATATCAGATTAAAATACATCATGGGCCGGGGAGTTAGCTCAGTGGTTCCGGCGCCTGTCTTGCAAGCGCAAGGACCCGGGTTTGATTCCCCGGTAACCACATACCTATACTGGGTGTGGAGACTCGCGCCCAGCAGCAATCAGTACCGCATACCACAGTGCCTGGCCTGGTGGCTCACGCCTGTAATCCCAGCACTCGGGAGGCAGAGGCAGGAGGATTGCTGTGATGTGAGTTGGAGGCTGAGCTCAGGGCCAGCCTGAACCACAAAGTGAGACCCTGTCTCAAAAAACCTTAAAAAAATAAATAAATAAATAAAATACATCAGAAGGATTCACCTCAACATAAATTGATTATGAATATGACGCCATTAAAAATTTCCACTTCAAGTTTTGGAACAAGCAGAGATGGAGAGGAGAAACAGAAAATTTAAAAAAAATAATGAATTGAGATGTATTATGTACATGTACCAACTCCCCATGATTAATGTAATAATTATGTTCTAAAATTATATACTAGTAAACTGTAATGAGGTTTAAAATAGCCATTTCAGAGCACCCCTGTGATCATTTAGTGTGACCTGTCAATTGGACTTAAGGAAGAACCACCTAGCAGATTAATAAAGTTCTGGGTGTATCTGTGGATGATTAACATGTATGCTAGCAAATTGAAGAAGGTAAGCCCCACCCCGTATATAGATAGCACCAGCCAATAGCTTGTTAACCTAGGCAGAGTAGAGAGAAAAAAGGAAGTATCTTTTTTTGGAAGAGTTCTTGTCTTTGCCATTGTCTTTCGACATTGGCTTCTAGTTTCTTCAATGTTTCAACACATACCCTTCAGCTTTTCTATAGAGACTGCTGACTCGCCACTGACCTTCCAGGCCTTCAGCCTTCTACGGCTACTGTATCCTCCATCTCTTCAGCACACAGTTGGCCATTTTGGCTGGGTGTGGTGGCATATACCCAGCACCAACGAGGCTGAGGCAGAGGGGCTCTCATGAGGTCAAGGCTAGGTTGGTCTACAGAGTGAGCTGAAGACCACCTTGCACTGTGTAGTGAGATCCTATCTCAAAAGTTTTCATCAGTGGTTTGCAGGGAGTAGTTCGGAAAGGTTGCAAAAGCTCGCTAGAGAAGCCTAGTATGCTGTAAACTGAGCTTGATGGGAGACTCTGATCAGAACTCAGAAGGCTAGAATGCAGAGAGAAACTCAGGTAGTAAAGGCCAGGTTCACAAGGTTCAGTTGAGAATCAGAAGTCCATTGGCAGTTGAACTCAACAGCATTGTGCTGCACACTAGCGGAAAAATCTATCTACATTTTCCCCGCATCCTGAGACTGCAAGAGACTGAGCTTCAGGGTAGCAGACTAATTAATCTGGTGAAGGAAATTTTAAGACAACATATGTTTAGGCTGTGGTATGGGTACTATTAGTAGCTCTTATCTAGAACTACAGTAAAAATTGGAAATAAAAAGCTTTTGTAAAAAAATATACAGCTTTATCAGAAAGGAAGCACCTGCTAAGAAAAGCATGGTTGTTGAAAATATTATTATTAAGAAGTGAAGAATTTCTTATCAGGAAAATAGAAAGATGACCTGACAGCATCGCAAAAATCAGCAAGACTCCACCCTACCATAGCTCATGGGTGCCAAACTGTAAAGCTTTCATTTGAGGAAAGAGCCCCTGGATGTCTTGCTTGGGTCACCTACAAAAGTAGTTGTCTGAAATTCACTTAATTGTATCATCCATCCAAGCACTTAGAGGGCCCTGTGGCCATGATCTAAAGGTCCTGGCTACTGCATAAGCTGGTTGCAGACCGTTGCATCATTCGTATAGTGCTGGTTTCATAAGCATGCAGAATGCAGGGATCTTAAGGTCATAGAAAGTTCCACTCAGCTATCAGTGGAAGGCCTGGCAGGCCAGGCATTGTGCCCTGAGATACTGGTATGTGAAGCTGTGAGAGTGAAGCCAAAGTGCAGCAGAGACCCCAGGAAGTTGTAGAAGCTAGGAAAATGATAAATCTTCTGACATTAAGCAAAGCTACACAAGAGAGAGGCCATGGTTAAACTGGTCATGCCGTAGGGGCAGAGCCACCTGAGATTTTGGAGTTGACATCTCAACAGTGCATGCTCCAGATGCTGTACATGAAACCACAAGATTTAGTGTTTGTCCTGCTGGGTTTTATTGTTGTACATCCAATTCTTTCCTATTCTCCTACATCTCCCTTTTGAAAAAGAAATGCCTACCCTGGGCCACTGTATATGTTAGCAATGTTTAAATTTTTTTAACAAGTGCTTAGAGCTAAGAGTTTGCTTTGAGTCCCAAGAAGACTTTGGATCTGGACTTTTTAGTGATGCTGGAACTATAAAGATTTTGGCAACCCTTGAAGACGGATTAAATTGCACTTGGCATAAAGAAATGGATGTGAGTCTTTTGGGGCCCCGGGGCAGAATGTTATGGTTTAGATCTAAGATTCTCCAAAGTCTCCCATATTTAGAAGATGATTTGATCATAGGCATGTATGAATCCAGTATGAGCAGAGTGGATGGGTATGGTATTAGGGCACTGGGTCTGCTGGTAAGTGGGTCATTGCAAGTGTGACCCAGAAAGATATCTTTTCTGCCTCCTCTCCTCTGTGTCCCAGCTGCTATAGGTCAAACACTTTTTTCTCTGCCATACCCCTCTGCTATTCTATGTTTCCCTAAGAACCAGCCAATCATACACCAAGATTGTGAGCCCAAATAAATTTATCCTCCTTTAAGTTGTGGGTGTCAGATATTTTGTTCTAGCAATGAAAAAGTGACTAAGACACCTCTATGGGAAGAGCCGTGGCTCAACAGCCAGATATAACTTCCAATCATCACTCAGGAGGTGAGTATAAAATTATCAGAATACTTCTTTGCTTTCTATGAAGTACAATAAAAAAATTTTTACTCTATCTGTTGGAAGACATTTACACTAAAGATCAAAGCTTTAAATTCAGAATATATTAAAAATTTTACAGCAATCTGTAACAATCTAAGACAAGTTAGGGCTCTGGAGAGCTTGTGGTATGTGCTCCTTAAGTCACTTAGATGTATGTACACTGTGAATAAAGTAACTTCTCCACAAAAGCAGAAAATTTTAACATATCTAATTCACACATTCTCCTGAAGATATCTGTTTCTCAGATGGCTGCAAAGAGAAAAATGACTGAGCGAAGATTTGGGGTAGAATATTTCACAGCTTATATTTCACTGCAATTATCCTTTGCTTCCTGCGGACATTTGATTTATTACTGCTGTCATGAAAACACCTCAGTTTCCAGTAAGGAGCTGAAGAAAGGGTGAGCCACCCACAGCCCAGCTGCCAAGATTCCAGCCACAGGGCATCTGTGAAAATACAAGTGATGAGTTCTGGTTTCCAATTTCCAATTTCCAACTTCAATTTTAGTTGAGAAATTCAAGTTTTCAATTTTTCTATTCATGCAGTGATTATATCTCTTTCGAGGCTCAAATTTTAAAATAATAACTAAGAATAGTATAAACTAGTGAACCAAACACTGTATTTGCAAAAATAAACGCAAATTACAAGTAACCAAAAGCTTCAAAAAATCAACTTTTCTCCCAGAAGGGTTAAGACTTAAATACTAAGAAAAGACTTACATTCAAAAATCTTAAAATTTGGCACCTTCGGGGTAAATAAATTCTCAGAAGCTAATTCATAAAACCATATTCATTTTTGCGAATGAGTTCTCAGAAACTCTAAAATTTTGGATCTTGCCGAAAATTTTCAGGTTTGTTAATATGTTTGTGAACACAGAGGCTCAGACTTAGTTTGGGGGTCATTTTTGGGGGGTTCAAAACAATGAACACAAACCTGAAGGGATTTTATACACGGTTCCAGATTTTCCATGTGTGTGAGCATGTCGCAAGTTCCCTGGTCAAAAGTCCATCTTCCTGTCCGCTCCAGTTTAACTCCTACAGCAGCAAATGAGGAGATTAGGATTCAGGCACAAATAGTTTGTTTGAAAGTCAAGACATTGGTTCCTAGGTGGGAAGGTGACCTGGGAAAAGAGGAATCCAAGGCAAACTGCATTAAGGATCAGATTGATATTGTGACAAACAGAACTCATTAACACATGTGGATTGGCTTTGTTCTTTATTGGGACTAATATTGGAGTTGTATGCTTATTGCAAGACAAGAATTTTAAATAGATATATTTATTTATAGTGACACAAGTGGCCTCTCTAAAACCTAATAATTTTTATTTGTGTTTAATAGGATAGTGTAAGAAGATATTGATAGAGATTTATAGTGTATGTTCTAGTTTGGGTAGATTTATTGGACATTGCTATAATTTGTATATGTCCTCAAAAGCTCATATGTTGGAAATCTAATTGTCAGTACAACAGTACTCTGAGCTTGGACCTAGTAAAAATTGACTAAGGCATGCTCTCTTGAGTGGATTAATGTCATGCTCATGGAGTCCCTTTACTCCAAGAGATTTGTTATAAAAGTGAGTTCAGCTCTTTCTTGTCTTCTGTTGCCCTTGTACCTTCTGCTGGGACATGACACAGAATGAAAGCCCTCGCCATATGCCAAGACAATGCTCCAGACTTCCCAGCCTCCAAAACCATGACTCAAAATCTCTGCTGTTTATCATGGCCAGGGATTTAGCTCAGTGGTTCTGGTGCACAAGGGCCTGGGGTTGATCCCACAGTAACCACATACAATACTGGGCATAGGGACTCACACCCAGCAGCAATCAGCACCACATACCACAGTGCTGGGCATGGTGGCTCATGCCTATAATCCCAGCACTCGGGAGGCAGAGGCAGGAGGATTGCTGTGATGTGAGTTTGAGGCTGAACTCAGGGCCATCCTGAACTACAAAGCAAGACCATGTCTCAATAAATAAATAAATAAATAAATTACCCAGTCTCAGGTATTGTGTTATAGCACTATAAAATGACCTAAGATAGATATATAATTCTAGACAAGATTTTAAAACTATTTTCCTCTGCATAAAATATAGATAATATGTTCTGTTCCTTCTACCAAACTGATTTGTCAACAAATAAGATGCTATGTAGCAATAAATTCTGCATAGTTACATAAAGATCCATTTTTACCTATATCAATGACAATTATGTTCCTTGGTTTTGGTATCCAGGTCCATGAAGGACAGTGTGTTGAGCTGATAAATTAAAGCTTTTTTCTTCCAAGTTTGAGATACTAGTGCCAGCCAGTGTCCTTTAAAACGAATCTCCCTTTCCTTGATTTGACTCATGAAATCTGCACCCTGGGGGAAGGGCTGACTTTACCACATGGAAATAAACCAAAGGAAGAGGTCAGCTGGGCTCAGTGCAGCCAGAAGGCTTTGAGACTCCGAGTCCCTGCACAAGCCTCGCTGCCTGCCAAGAGGGCAGGTGTGGGAGCCGTGGGCCCAGGAGAACAGCCTGAGACTCTAGAGAGGGGGTACAGGAGCAGAAGGAAACACGATCCCCAGGCAGGTCCCAGCTGGGAAATAAAATGGGTCAAACTGAGAACACTGCTCACTCACAATCAAAGGAAGACTCTCACTGGGGGAGTTGTGGGGAGCAAGTTGGGTGCCTGCCAAAGAAAAACGTAGAGGATTATAGGTTTCCATTAAAAATGAATCCAAAGAAGAAAGCAGATTCCTTGTCCCTAATGAGAAGACGAGGTAGCAATGTTGCCTCTGTCAGCTCAGGCTCGTCTCACTCTTTCATTCTAGCACATTTTACAGGACGAAATAGTGTCTCCTCACACAATATCCCGCTTCATCAGCTATAACACTTCCCATGGTATGAATTGAATTGGATCGAACAATTTGAGACCAACAAAAACCAATTGAATCATTTTCTGAATACATGACACTAACTCTGCTGAGTATGTAAAAGGGTCTGACTTTAAAGCAAAAGAGACAGACTTTCTTGTGTCATTGGTGGGAATAGATCAGTTGCTCTGCTTAGTTTCACTTCATATCTTACCCACACCAAGCCCTTTTTTTTTTTTTTTTTTTTTTCTGGAAAAGTTGGAGACTTCATTTGAAGACAAAGTACCAGAGCATCAAGAACCTGCCTCACGATCTTGGGTTTAATTTCCTTTTTAGGCTGAAGATCATCTCCACTTACACATGAGGAAACAGGCAGGCAGCTAAATGATGGAACTAGGACTCAGACTCCAATGTACTGCACCCCAGGGGCTGCTGACAACTAGAAAATATGTCACTGGAAACCAGAAGACCTCGAATAGCAGGGTCCTGAATCCTTTGACCTGATAACTCCATCCAACAGATCTGAGTAAATGTAAGTAGTAACACCCTGACCATCAGTAGGGGAAACTAGGGGATCTTGGTTCTGACTTAATGATGAGTCTCAGGAGTCTGTTGATCCAAGTTCGAGGCTCTGGAAAAGCATGTCTAATGATCCACTTCTCATCTCCATCCAAACTTTCCTGCTTCTTGAATATATTCAGTTTGATTATCTGTAGTTAAGAACGTCCATTGCTGATGCTCCAGAAGGCTTCCCAAAATTCAGAATCTAATGACTGTCACCATCCGTGTGTGGTCTTCTGGGTGGGTCAGACCTAATGGGCCACATGTGTGCCTCTGAAATGGGGGCTGGTCAACAGCACTCCAAAGACAGTTGAAGCTGTCACCAAAAGAACAAAAGTGATATACCAAGGAAGAGAGATGAGTGGGCAAAGCTCCAAACTGCCACGCCTACTCGTGGCTCAAATACATGTCGTTTTATGCCTGTCAGCCCGTAGAGGGTGGCCCAGGCCTAAACACCGAAATAAAAGGACAATCAACCTCTTCATGAGTATCCAGTAGAAACTCATTCTTTCATTGTTTCTTTTTTGGACCATCTTCAGTGCTGATGCCCTTTGTATTTTTTCCTAAATAACTATATTGGCACAACAGCTTGGAGTCCACACTTAGAAGGAATTTGTGCAGCCTTAAGGCAGTGAGCGTTTGCCATTTTTGACCAGATTCTCCTTTTCACAGCCTGCCACACCTACCTCTTGGAGCTAAAGCCGACCATGTAACTGGGCTCTGCCATGAGTCCTCTGTTGCTGAAGTAACTGGACAGAGGCAGATGTGCGCTGTGGGTGGTTGGCAGTTGCTGTGGTTTGGATATGATTTGCCTTTGGATACGAAGGCCTTCTGTGGGAGCTTGGTCTCCAGCAGGATGATGTGAGATGTAATAGTTCCTCAAACAGCAGGCCGACATCGTAAGAAAAGAGGGGCGTGTTTGGAGTTGGAGACAGGAGCAGGATCTCCCCTATTATATATTAAAAAGCCTAAAATTCTAAGTTTGAACCTAACCTTCCCTCTGACTGTAAGTATATTTGTCAAGAAAAGAGGATGTGACATTTTACTTAAAGTATTCACTTGGTCTATAATTTTTAACTTTTAAATATTTCATCATGTGACATTGGGCTTCCATTGTACTCAAGAGAGATCCTGTAGTTCTTGAAATGTGGTCTTTGCCCTTAATTCAAGGGGCAACAGCTTTTGAGTCTTCACCAGCTTGCTCCTGTTTTGTCATCATGCTCACCTGTCTAGTGCTCTACTGCCTGTATCCTAAGCCTTGTTTTCTCACCTTGCTAGAATTTAATTCCCTTTCAACAGTGTTGTTGCTTAAATCACTCAAAGTTGATTTCTTTGCATACAGCTGCATATACCAAATGGGGGAGAAAATCAATGGCCTGTGATTTAGATACATGGCATGGAATTATCTAATGTAAGCCCTTCCCCACTGCTAACTCTCTCTACTTAGTTTCTCTGAAAATGTTCTCCTCAATTCTTGAAAACCCCCGCCTTTTTCAAACTCACATGGTTGAACTGCTCTTTATAATCACAGCCACAGTTAGAGGGCTCTGGAGACTATAACCTGCGCAGCTGCAGTTCTGGATAATATTGTTCTGACTGTTTCTAGCCCAGGCCTTAAACCTGTGGGACCTTCTTGTGTAGAGTAGGGTCACTGTCCAATCATAGCTCTGGTAGCTTCTCTCTGGAGACGTCTCAAAAGCCAGAAGTTGGGAGGATTTAAATAGGGAATAAAAATCTGTTTATAAGAGCATATTATGCTTTTGTAGGAGCCTTGCAACTCAGATTTAAACTAACGCGTTCGTCTTTTCATCATCTTGTGCAATGAATCCAAATAGATCTGTCTAATTCATCGCTGATCTATAATTATAAGTTACATACACATCTTTATGTTATGAGAAGCAAAAGACAATCAAGAGAGTCATTCATATGTTCGAGTTCATTGTGATTGTTGATGGGTAGCAAGTTTACAGACTAGTTTTACTTTCTGATTACTTATATTTCCTACTTTTCAAGAAATACATAGATTTTAATTTAAGATTTAATTTTAATTTAAGAACTCATCAAACATGAAAAGAGCAAAAAGGGCATGGAAGCAAAGTTCAAATGCTAACGCTGAGAATTTCCTATCAATACACAAGTCTAGATTCAGGGTCCTGAGTCTTTATCCAGGCAGGACAAAGCCAAAATCTCATTAGCTTCCTTTGTTGGGAACATGACAATTATCACATGTGCAAATCTGATCCAGAATCATCTTTGTAATCATGAGCTAATATTCCCCTGTAACAGAATTGTATCTGATTTTGTGTCCATTGTCTTGGCTGCAGTGTCTTTCCCTTCTGTGGAGCTTTGTTGAGAAATCTTGGAACCACTATAAACACACACCCGGAGAAATTCCAACAGAGAAGCCTTGTTCCCAGTTCTCACAGAAAAGTTGGCATTTAATTTGAAAGTTCAACTTCATTTTTCCTTTCATTCAAACTTCAGGAACATCTTCACATAGCCCTTGAAGAGAGCCAGTTTTCTTCACTCATTTTGAAGAAGTTGTGATCATTTAACCAATGCTAATTATGTTTGTAATGGAAATTCATTATTTTATAAATCTTCAGTCTAAATTTGCCTCATTATGTACAGGGAAGAAAAGTCAGGCTCCCAAATGAACTATTATTCTGCACCAAAGGAAAACCTGTAGACTAATATTACAAGTTTAATGTTGCAAGGATTCTCCACTTGACACTAATCGGAGGAAAAATGAAAAGTTAAGAGTGAGTTTCTGGCAGCCAATAAGCAAGCTCTATGATACTGGACATCAGATAAAGCAACTCATTTTCCCAGTTACCTCTAAACAACAAGAGCTAGAGGGAACCATAAGGGGAGAGACTGGCTGAGAGCTTGCTGGGCAGCAGACGCACCTGCACACGAACCCCGGTCTCATGTGTATTGTTAGCTTTATTATGCCTTGAAGACCTCCTTTACTCTCTCAGTGTCTTTACTTTATAAAACAGAAATTATAACAGTATTTTTTATAGTTTGTTTTGTTTCCTTTTCCACTCTTGTTTTTCTGTTCTGTTTTAGAGGATTCATTTTAATATTACATTGCACCTAGCAATGCCCAGAGCATACTTCTCCATAAACACGGACCTTTAAATAAAATATAGGTGGGTATTTAATTCTAGCCAATGTGGAATATGTGACACGAACCAGACCTTCTGTCCTGCCTCAAGTACCTTAAAAATAAAATAAAATGCATGAAACAAAGATTTCCAAGATGTTAAGACATCAAGCAACAAAGGAAAATGATCTTTGTGAGATGAGAAATAAGTAAAATAAGCCTTACATTTGCCCTGCTTCCAGACCACAGAACAACAAAAGGAAGCCAGGCACAACCAAGTCATCTCCACACTGAAAAGGCAGAGTTGAGAGTTTAGAGAGATCAAGAAGGTTGATGTAAGGCCAGATGCATCTCAGTAGTGCTGACACTTACCTGACAAGCGAAAGGTCCTGAGTTCAATCCCTGGTCCCACCAAAACAAAAACAAAACAAAAAAAGGTTAGCTGGAATCTCATTAATTTCACTTATATGAAAGTGGAAAATAAATAATTTTTAACTAAAAAGCCTAGTCTTTTTTAAAGTAATTATAATATTATTTTAATAGCAAAAAATGAAAATAAATTTGTACCCTTAATAATGATCTGTGCAAACATGCTATGGAGCTTCTGTACAATGGAATACTTACAGTTGTCAAGGGAAAGGAGTAAAGGATTTTTTTTATTATTATTATTGAAATATGTTCTCATAAGGGAAATACAGGAAGGGGCCAAACACTATGCTAGGGCTTGGTCCTCAGGGAGACATTCACTGTCACTTGCAAATGGAGGGCCAAGCCTCCAGGATATTAGGAAGGTGTATTCAACTGTTTATTTAATGATATCAGTTCATTTGGGGCTCTGACTTTTATCCCTGCAATTTAAATTAAAATTGTCTTTTTGCATGTGTGTGGATGGGAGAGAATGAGAATTCTGTTCATACTTCCTCTGGAAATATGCATGAAACTGGAGAGCAGTGGGCATGAAGTAAGGCCGGTGAAAGAACCTCCAATAAACTGAACATCTATACTGAACTAACTTAGGTTAACATTGGCTAACTTTCCTAACTTAAAAAAAAAAAACCTTGAAAACTCTGCCTGAGGGTGTAAGAGAAAAGGGAATTTCTTCATTTACTCAGGAATTTGGAACGAAGACCATATGTCAAATCACATTTTTCTCAAAACAAAACAAGTACAATATAACTAAATTTCAAAGATGAAAAGTCTGACTTTTCAAGTAATAGCTATATTTCTTGTTGAATCACACAAAGCTTATTGCAGATTCATTTTCTTATTGCATCCTGCTCAGTTTAGTATCATAATACCTTTAGACTACGGATTAAAATCATTATTAACTTCATAAATTCTTTTTGTTGCTAGCAGATAATCACCAACATTTAAAGACATCTGAAAGACATGTATTTTTATCTCTGTCTCAGTTTTCCTTCCTTTTTTCTATTTTTTTCTTCTAGCACAAGCCTTTAACAGTTAATGTCAAAATTCCTGGCCAGCAAATAAAGAAAAACTGTGTTAATTTTTCCAACAACAATTGTTTCAACTATGGGACAATGAGTGATTAACTGTGCTGGATCTTATTAAATGAAAAAATAAAAGATATTGAAAGCATCACACACATAAATGATGAAGTTATTAAATCTCATTTATAGTGCAATAAAATCAACACGATCTAGTTGAGAAACATTTGCCTATTGAGGCAGCCTCACCGAGAGCTTCTGAGCCTTCAAAGAATTATCCACAGTACTAGATAAAGAACTTTCCAATATAAATTTTAGATACATTCACATTGATTTACATTTACGTTACCTAATGAGCCAGTGGCCTGGATCCATTTCTATCTGGGATTCAATTTCCTCTTGATGGCCTTGATCTGTCTAATAAATTTCAAGTCATTGTGGTCTGCGCCATGCTCCAAGACTGAATGGATTTGGCAAGAAATAAACAGAACTTTGAATTTTCCTCTTTGGTTGGTTCTTTGTTTCTCTGGTACAAAAGTCTATTTTACTGGAAAGCCATGCATGTTATATAAGTTTAATCCAGGATGATCTCCTGAGCATCAGCAGGCAAAAGTGAAAACTGAATTTGTAGATTGCTGTGACCTTAAAGATGTTTTGGGAAAAGAGCATTTCTGTCTCTTCATTTATAAATAAAAGATTAAAAGGTGAATCCTGGAAGAGTCGTTTGCTTATTGACACTCATTCTTTTATTCTCTCTGTGAACCAAACACAGATTCTTGTATTTCACTTCAGATGCCTCAAAACTGAGTTTCGAAAAGAGACAGGTTTGAGATTATTTAGTTAGATGACTTTATTCTTCATAAATGATCCCCCTTCTCTTTTTCTTAAGCAAACAGATTTCACTGGCCCTTCCAGATGGAGCACATTGTACTGATTTATTTTGTATGCACATTCTTCCCAAAACCCTGTAGTTCTGATAACTTGGCTCCAGGGCCGGCTTCCTGAATGAGATGTACAGTTCACCCAGTCCTTACTTCAAAAGGGCCCCGTGCTTGACTTAATGCTCTACAATTCCCATCCTCAAAATTTTAATTATTGAACAAGGGGTTCTAAAATGCCATTTTGTGCCAGGTCCCCCCAAATTAGTCCTGCTGAGTTTGTATAGTCAATCACTAGAATTTAAAAGAGAAAACATACATGAGCCCCTAGGGATTGATAATGATAATAAAGAGTATTTGTTCAGTGTTATATATTAGAGCACTAAGAACTTTATAGACATTAACTCATTTGAGCTATTCCAAGATAATTATTATCATGAACTCTACCCTATAGATGGGGGAATTGAAATATAAAAGGAAAATGGAATTGCCCAGAATTAATCCCAAGGCCAGATTCCCAGATGGCTTGACTCCAGAGTCTGCTATAATGAAAACAGTTTACAGAAAATTTCAGAATCACCTGGCTTCCACAACACACCTCTTACCCCCAGAAACTTGGAAAGCCAAACTTACTTTGTGCCTCTACTTACCTTATTGGCCTCAAATTTCTGATGTTAAATAGCAGGTACACTCTGGATATTTTAGTTAGCAGAACTAACCATGGTGCCCCCATTTCTTTGATCCATGAAGTATCCCACCTGCGGTATATATATCTACGGACTGGAGGATTACAGCTTAATTCATCTGGGTGCATCTGTGTTACCTTCAATGCATTTGGGAAGTTTCAGGTTGATTTCCTAATTCATGTATTTGCTAACCCAAGAGACCCTCTTACTTTTTACTTCTTATTTAAGGTGGGTTCAGCTCTTTGACTGCACTAAAAAATGCATTTCACCTCATAAAACTCTCTCCAGCAGACTTCTAATTAGTTTGCCTTCTGTCAAGAATGGAAAACCAGCTTCTGAAGACCAATATTTTTTAGGCAGGGAGGTAATAAAATCTAGCAGTCAGCATCAATGAATAAAAACAAAGAAAGCAGAAAGGAATTCCCATTTTGTGAGATGTGGCAATAACTCAAGGCTAAGACATCTATGCACAAAGTGATTTATTCAAAATGGTTTTAAAGAAAAGAAAGTAAAGCATAACTACTTCATTGGAAGGAATGGTACTGAAGGCACTAGAAGGACTTGCAAAAATGAGAACAAGCGCAGTGTAAAGAGTGCTTTTGAGACTTAGCTTTAACACATTCCCACCAGCAGTGCTATCTACATGGTTGTTCCCTCTGGTGGCTCACCCCACTGGTGGTACAAATGGATTTAATCATTTTGATTGGCCATTTAACTAATGAAATTCATAAAAAGCTGCTCAATAGGATGGACAGTCATGAATGTACCTCCAGTGACTCAAGTTGCATGCAGGGAGACATAAGAATTATGACCTCACCATGAAAGTGTTAAACTCTGGTTCTGTCACTTACTAGAAAATAAATATTAAGTGGAGTTTTCTCATCTTGCCTACTATGTGCCAAGTGTTGTGCTAGATTCTGGGTACATAGAAGTGCCTGAAATACAAAGAAGTTCTTTCAGGTACTACACTCTGATGGGAAACAGTAAATATAGAAGATATTTCATGGATTCTAGGATCCATCCATATTTCCAGTCCTCTGAGGAGCCCGTCCTACAACTTTTAACCAAGGCCTAAGAGAATGGTCTTGCTCAATCCATACTGTCTCAAGACAACTGCACTGGAATGTCTGTTTCTAGCATCTCAGTCCTCGCTTCCAATGACAGACAGATAGGATTCTTTGCCTAGACACCAATGAAGGAACAAGTCTTTGCTTGTTTTCATTATTCTCTGTAAAAAAAAAAAAAATTGACCCTGGCTTCCTAGTGCTGCAATTCTCTGTACCTCTAAACAAGGCACAGTTGTGTCTAAAACCCTGCTTTCTTTCCTCAGGGACAGCATTAAGAGATTTCCATACAAAACTGAATGTGTTTTTAACAGTTTTTGTTGGTCAAAGTCACTCTTCACTGATGATCCTAGATAACAATGATGCTCCACTGTGAAAATACGCACTCTTTCTAGCCAGTGCTGTGAGCTGCCCTCCCTCACGGAGACACATTGTCCTTCATAAAGTGTGTGTCTGACACAGTACTGAGCTGTGCTGTGCCCAGTGTTGGGAAGATACATTCTTTCCAGGAATTTAAAGTATATCATGAGTACAGGAAGCCTTGGTGAGACAGCGCTGTGAAGCATTGGTTCACTCCAGGCTGCAGAAGTACATAGAGTGAGCATGTTTATCTCCTCATATTTATGAATCTCGATTACCAAGATCTGATTTCAAGAGAGCAGAGAAGACAGTGGATACTGATCTGATATGCAGTATTGGTTTTCGGCAATACGATCCAGTTCTCAAAGTGACACACTTCATGTGATGTTTCATCACTGACTACCGGTACAAGTCGGTTTTTGTTTATTTGGTTGGTTCAGTTTAAGACAAAGCTGTCAAAGTCTCACATGTTAAAAGAATGCTTTCCCTTCCTTTCCAAACTGGACAAACATTGTATAATATGTTACAGTTTATATGTAAAGTGTCCCCCAAATTCTTCCATGTTCACAAGGTGATTGGCTCATGGAGTTTCTCTACTCAAGAGCAGATTCGCCCCTGATGGATGTTTTGTTATGAGGCGGTCTTGGTGGTAGATGAGTCACTGTGAGTACAACCTGGAAGGTGCGTTCTGATCCCCAGCTCCTCCCTCCTCTTTCTGCTTCCACAAGTTGAGCATCTCTTCCTCTGTCATGCCACCCTGCTGTCCTGTTTCTGCCTCAGACCCAGTGGACAATAGACTGAAACCGTGAGCTAAAATAAACCTGTCCTCCTTTATGCAGTAGGTGCTGGGAATTCTGTCCCAGTGACGGGGAAAAGGCTAAGGCAATTCTGACTTTATGAAAGTACTTCCTTAGGTTATTAGCTGTTTCCCTGAGAAATGTGAGAAAAATATGGATCCACTTTTTTCTTGAGCACATTCTCCTAACACCAAACATTAAAAACCAGAACTTTCAATCTACTAGAAGTCTTAAAAACTCTCTCTAGAAGTCTTCAGAGAGCCCCCTGAGATGGCCAAGGAAGAGGCCAGATGAGGCCCAGAGGGAACTACCCCCCTCCTTAGCCTCTCTGACACCACCTTTGCCCCTTTCCCACGTCAGCCACATCAGGGAACCTCCTTTCATCCTCTTCTTATTTTTCTGGGATTTTCAAGTAAGATTTCATTTAGGAAAGGGTTCAAGGGCTGCAGTTGAAAACATCTGATCTAGTCTAACTGACTTATTTTTTTTAACATAACAAGTTACATTGTGCCCCAATTTTTGCATAATGAATTAACTAGAAGTATATTTGCAAAGAGAACTTCAGTTAGTTACCTAAAACTAAACCCACCTAACCTGTCTGAAAGCCAGTAAATATCTAGAGACCCAGAAAAAGGTTAGCTTTAGCAACGTGGACAAAAACCCTCCAATTTCATCTGCATATCTGTCACAGGAATTCCGTGTGTGTGTGTGTGTGTGTGTGTGTGCGCGCACACACACACACAAGCGCAGACACACTGCTAGGATTGTATCCGGAGCTCTGTGTATGCTGGGCAAATGCTCCACCATCAAGCTATACCAAACCAGTCCTGTACTGGATTCTTTAACCATGAACTATGGCAAACTGAGTGAATTTAAGAAGTCATTGTTTTTTTGTTCATTTACTTCAATGTGTGTGTACTTTTTCATCCTTAGGGAAAAAAATCAGTGTGAATCATTGAGATGAGAACACTCAGCAATTACCATACAAAACCACCAGCACCTCCCACTTGATCAAACACACAAACCCACACACTTAAATGTTTGATAACCATATTTCCCTAACTGTTCAGAGTCTTTTCTTTTTCCAGTAGTACTAGACCTTGAACCCAGGGCCTTCATATTGAACTGTATTCCTAGCTCTTTTTGAGACAGTGTTTCATCAAGTTGCTAAGTTCCCAGGGCTGAGCTCAAATTTGTGATCCTTCTGCTTCAGCCTCCTGGAGTACTGGGTAAACATGCACCACTACCACACCTGCCTCATTATTATCTTTAAAAAGATTCCATAACAAAACAAGTGGGAAATACCAGATTATACAAGGAAATGTCCTTCTATGCTGGGAAACTTTTGAAATCTTTTATCTGCTAATGTATATTGCAGCTTTCCAAGACAGATGATAACTTCTGTTTCTCAAAGTTATCCACCCATGGAACCCTTTATTATGAATCATTTTATTGGATTTGAACACACTTTGGAAAATTCTCTGGAAACATCCTATATTGTAACAACAGCCGTGATCAACAGAATCAAGAGAAGAGAGGCAGCAACTTTATGACTTTCCCCTTAGCCCCAGACCCAGGCTGACAGAAAACATTTTAGAGTAGAAAAATTTTAGAAAAGTAGAATTTCACTGAGCGCTAACAATTCTATCACATTGTTTTAGAAACATAATAAGGGGAGAAAGTACATCGGAGCCTCAAGGGGACAGGAAGGTCTTCAGCTCACTCAGAGGCATGTCCTAGATCCCGGAGTCGAGAGCGGACACAGAGCACCTGGTGCATCTGGGGCAGAGGTGACCTCAACACTGTAGCTAATAATGTGTGGGGTCCCACACTCAGGCAATGAAGATGATTCCAAACATTTTTTTAGGGCAGAGAATATAAATTCAACAACAAAACCAGACAATTTTCAATCCTATTTCTCCATAATGTGGGTGTTTGGTATTTTTCTTTTCCAGTAAAATTGCACAGTGCTTATCCACAGACATAAACAGCAGTTCAGGGCAGATGGTAAAACCCATGGCCTTCAGAGCAAAAGCAGTAAGAGCATTTCTCCCTCCAGCATTGGGGAATTTCTGGAGCTAAGTTAAGCTCCATACGTGTGCATATTCATTCCCAGGACAGCTCGACTCTTAGTCTTACCAGCAGGGGTTATGAGTCATGTTTGGGTGTCTTGGTGCTTCATAAATTGTACTAAATTGAGTCAATTTTTCTCAGAGTAATAAAAATCATTACTTTTGATAGCACAGAATGAGAATTGTGGACATGTTATTACAAAATGTGTGACAGCTTCAAAGACCTTTTAAGATCCATGAACATTTTTTCTAGGCACACTTGAATGTCTGTTGGAAAAAATTTTTTATTCCTTTGGTCTTTCTGAATTGTATTCTTTTTTTTTTTTTTTTTTTGAGACAGGGTCTTGCTTTGTAGTTCAGGCTGGCCTTGAGTTCACTATGTAGCCCAGGCAAGCCTCAAACTCACAGCAATCCTCCTGCCTCTCCCTCCTGAGGGCTGGATTACAGGCGTGAGCCACCACACCCAGAACTGTGGTATGTAGTACTGAATGCTGGTAGGCATGAGTCTCCACACCCGGTATGTGATAGGTGGTTAATGGGGACTGAACCAGAAACATGTGCTTGCAGGGAAGACTCTAGAACCACTGAGCTAAATCCCTGGCCTTCTGAATTGTATTCTTGAATCTTGGCTCTGCTCAAATTCAATTTCCAGTAAAAACCTGCAAGTAGACAGAAAAACTAGATGCCAAGGATGTTGGTCAATTACATCTGAAAAAAAAAGACTCAAAGGCCCTAAATCATCTCACAGGGATGGGTGAGCAGAAAGCCTCCATTATCATCAATTTGACAGATTCTCATAACAGTAAAGGAATGGCTACCACTGCTCTCATTTCTGCATCCAAGTCCTTTGTGATGTGGTGCTACAGCTCCTCCCATCAAAGGTAGAGTTTGTTCCTCCAGTTCTTGGATCTGGGTTAGGCTTGTGGCTGTGGTTAGAAGAATACAGAGGAAGTGACAGTATACCAGGCTTATATTCTTCCCTTCTTTGTGACCATTGTGAATACACCAGGCCAGCTGCTGGAAGATTTGGAACATATGGCCTGTGGTCAACCAGTGCCATGATACTGAGGCCTGAGCTCATGTGTGTGTTACATATGGTTCATGGTATGACAGCTGACTTAGCTACAGCTAATCACAGATGCATGAGACTCCCAGCTGAGACCAGCCACACCTACCAGATTGTCAGAACTGTATGCCCTCGTTGCCACATTCACTTGTGAGCACTAATACTTAGTTATTGTGTTAACCCACTATGGTTTCAGGTAGCTTGATATGCAGCAATAACTCATTCATGCATTATCATTATCAATTTCATCATCAATAACCATCATTCTTTTTAACATCTTTCTGTATAACCTCTCCATGTTAGTCAGCTATTTGTCACTGTGACAAAATATTTGAAAAAGACAGTTTAGAAGAGGAAAGATTTTTTCTGGCTCACAGCTTCCCAGGTTGCAGTCCAAGGTCAGTCACTTTATTCTTTTAGGCCTGTGGCAAGGCTGAAACTTCACAGCAGAAGGATGTGGCAGAGGAAAACTTGTCAGCTCACAGTGACCAGGAAACAGAGAGAAGCAAGTACCAAGAACAACATATACCTTCCAGATTTCTCTTCCAGTGACCTACTACTTCCAACCAGCCTCCTTTCCTAAGTGCCCATCAGCTCTGAAACATCAGTGGACTAATCCATGGATGAGGTTCTCAACCTTGTGATCCTGTCACCTCTCTAGCCCCACTTCTGCCATTGCTATAACAAGGAAACCAGTCCTTGGTACATGAGTCTATGGGAAATGTTTTATATTTATACTCTAACATCTTCCAAATTTCCCCTATTATTAACATAATGCATTGACACGATGAACTTTAAGTGGCAAGTTAATATGAGGTGTTACTAACAAAAGTTAATCTATCAGATTAAGGTTCCATATTCTGTGGACTGTGACAAACATATACTGTAATGTATCCATCTTTCCTGTATCACATGGAATAGTTTCACTACCATAAAGATCTGGGCTTTGCCTATTCCCTCCTCGAAGATCCAATAAGCCATTTACCCCAATTCCTGGAGACCACTTGCATATTTTTACTACTTCCACAACTGTTTTTCCAGAATGCCAGGTAGTAGACATCACATAGCTTGTAGACTTTTTTTATTTCTTCATTTTAATATGTTCTATGTGTCGAGCACTATGCTACCTTGGATTCCAACATTATCTCATTTAATCCCTGAGATATTATTATTAACATGATCAGTTTATAGTTGAGAGAATTAAGCTCAGTAAAGATAAGTTCACTGGTTTAAGACACAGATAATAAGCACTAGGGCTTGAGCAGCCCAGACCCACCTTACTCGAGAGCCTGAATATTTAACTACTACAAAAAATTTTTTTGCAAAGTGGTAACACTGAGGCCACATGAAGCCTACAGTTTTGTGTCACTTCAGTAAAATTTTATCTTTTCCTTAAAAATTTTTATCTTTTTTGATAACTTTATCTTTTCTTTAAAAATTATAAAGCGCAGTAACTGAAGACCTGCATTCTCACAGGGCAGCTGTCTCAGTGGGCTTGAGCTGCTGTAACAGCTTTATCAGCAGAGTGGCTTAAACAACAGGTGTTTACTCCATGTGGTTCTGAAGGCTGGAAAAGCCAAGATGAAAGTGCTGCAGATTGAGTTCCTGGTAGACTATTCCAGACTCTAGAATAAGTAGCAGGTGTCCCCTTAGGGTAGAAAACTATACACTCCAGAGTCCTTATCACTTCCTGTGGCATCAATTCACCTACTCTAGATGATCTCTTTACCCCGGTAGTGTGTGGGGTCTTCCTGTTCCTCCTTCCCACAGATACCACGAGTCCTAGCGGAAGACTTGCAAGGTGGGGGAAAAATGCTACAGCAACTATTAAATGGCTTATTGGATCTTGGAATAAAATGGTGGCCAGCTTATCTTTCTGTCTCACCACTGCATTCATGGAAAGTCCTCATCCGCAGCACAGAGAACTTGATGAGGCTGTTTACAGTACTGATGTTTTTTGATCCAAAAATGTTTCTCAAAGAGTTATGGGTTCATAAGGGCTCTTCACCTCTGACTGTTAGTAAGACAACCAGGACATCCTGACTAACATAAAGACAAGAACGAAGAGAGAGCACAAGTGACTCTCGTCTCTGAGAAGTTCACTCCATACTCACCCACCATCAGCCCCTAAGACATTCCCTGAAGACAACTCTTCTCTTTGTAAAATCTTCCTAGGAGATTATTTATGTGCTCCAACAGGCAAGAGCTCCATCACTTTAATAGCTTCCATTGCTATTTCTAATCATCAGTAGTCAGGTGAGTTGTACTTTGACTAAAGCTTCTAATTGTTCTTGTTTTGAATGTGAAAATACTAATTGGCTTTATGCGTAATACTTCTGGGAATGACTTGCACCTGTGACCTCATAGGTATATTTGAAAGAACAAATTCTACTTACAAACCTTCATTGTCTTGTAAGGAAGGTGGTCCAACCACAAGAATAAAATGTTCATTCACCCAAATGCCTTGATTAATCTAGGACCTGAAAAGATAGGCCCAGGACTGAGTTAAGAATAAAAATTAGAAGAACTGAGAGGAGCATGGAGTCCTAGTAGCAGTCTGGGAATAAGTGGAAATAAGGAAACCAAAATAAATTATGTCAAGAAAACCAAATAAATTAAGTCCAAAAAAACCCCAAAACTTGTTACACAAAAACTGTGCATTCCATGATGTCACAGAACTAGTGAGAGATCCTAATGGTGTGAGATGTTTTAAAAACTGAAGAGTAAAATCATTAAATCAAAATTTTATGCAGTGTGGTGATACAAAGCTGTTGCATAGTAACCCATAAACCCTTGGTATAGGTTCTATACCACAGTCCATGCCTATGTATTCATAATTGTTAGGGCAAGGAGGTCAAGAAGAAAGCCCAAGTTTGAAGTAGTAAAAATCAAAACAACTGTATGATACAGAGTACAATATTTGACCTCATTGACCACAGGAAATGGAGCCAGAGATGACTGTGGGCATTGAACTTTCTTGGTCTTGCTAGGCCAGCCACTCTTATCTAGATCATAAGGGCTCAGAAAACTCCAGATGGGATTCAAAGTTACACAACCACGGGGTTTAATCAAGAATTTTCCACTAAGTCTGCCCAGCTGGGTTCATTCAACCTGCCTCAGGCAAATTCAAACAAAACACAAGTATTTGACCGTGTAGGAGGATCTGAGTGTCCAAACGGAATGAATATGTGGTCCATGGAATTTTATTTTCCCAGAAGCCTCTGCAATTACAGAAGTTTGTAATTCAAGATTTGCGTAGTAGCTGTACAAGATAAAACAGAATCCACTTGAGGATTTTAGATGAGGAATGGATATCATAAACCTTTAATTTGTACAGTCATTTCCTGAGGACATTTTGCCACCTTGGTGAAAATTTCAATCTCAAGCTCTTGGCATGAAAAACTATTTTACTAACAGTTTAATCAAAACTATATCAACATTAATAAGTTCATAAATTACTTTTAAGAATAAATTTAATTAAGCTAGGATAGAGTTAGGAATTAATTAAACAATAAATCTGCTGGAAGACAGAATAGGTAAAACACTTGAAGACATTAATGTAGGCAAAGGCTTTATGAACAAAACCCAAATTATATAGTAAACATTACAAAAATATCAGTTACTGGGATTCCATCTTACTGAGAAGATTTCACATAGTGGAAGAAACTCCCAAAACAGAGTAAAGAGGCAAGTCACGGCATGTGATAAAAATTGCTAGCTGTTCCTCAGATAAAGGACTACTATCTAGAATGTATAAAGAATCAAAAGAAAGACCTCTCAGATTTAAAAAATTGACATCTGAAACGAATAGACACTTCCTAAACGAAGAAAAAGAAGTGGCAATACATGTAAGAAAAACGTTCAGCTGCACTGGTCATTTGAGAGATGTAAATTAAAATAATGCTCCTGCAAGAGTAGTTGTTATCAAGAAATCAACCAATAACAAATGCTGATGGGGCTGTGGAGGAAAAGGAACTCTTCTCTACTGTCTGTAGGAGTGTAGACTGGTGAAACCACTGTGGAAGTCAGTGTGCAGATGCCTCAAAAACTAAAACTAAAGGTTCCAATTAACTCAGATATCCTCCTTTCTTGGTACCTTCCTGAAAGAATTAGAAGCACAATACCATAGTGTTATGTGCACCTATGTCTATACCAGCAGTTTGTAATAGCTAAATCTTGGAAACATCCCAAATGCTAATTAACCAATGAATGGATAAAGATGTGGGTTGGTTTACACAGTAGAGTACTACTCTGCCATAAAGGATAAGCTTGAGATATTTCTAGCTAAATGGATGTACCTTGAAACCATACTCTTAAGTGAGATAAATTGGACATGCATGTTTCTCTGGTATGAGAAACCAAAAGTGGGAATAGGGATCAAAATGTATAATAGACATTAGGAAATGGGGAGAAAGTGTTCAAATGAGAAGGGAACAATGTGAGGATGGAGAAGGGCCAAGAAAAAAAAGAATAGAAACAAAGCTTTGGTAAATAAGGAAGAGGAGTCAAAGGAAAGGAAGGGAATTGGGGGAAAAAGAAGCAAAGTGTATCATGTACAGATAGATACAAATTCTCTATAATGAACATTATCATTATGTATAACTAATGTGTCGATAAATATTTTGTTCCTAAAAATTCAACTGTGGGGGCTGGGGATTTAGTTCAGTGGTTCCAGTGCCTGCCTTGCAAGCACAGGGCTCAGGTTCAGTCCCTGGTAACCACATACAATGCCAGGTATGGTCACTCATACCCACCAGCCATCAGTACCATGTGCTACAATGCCAGGTGTAATGGCTCACACCTGTAATTTCAGCACTCAGGAGGCAGAGATAGGAGGATTGCTGGATTCAAAGCTGAGTTCAGGACCAGCCTGAACTGCAAAGCAAGACTCTGCCTCAAAAAAAATATTCTATTGTGACTAGAATAAAGCCTGAAAAAAATAATGTACTGATTTATTCTTTCCCATAAAAGATCTAAAGGTAATTTGTTATATTTGGATCTAAAATGTTCCCCTAAAAGTTTGTGTATTCAGAGGATGGGTTTTTGAAGGTGATTGGACCATAAAGACTCTAACTTCAACAGTGGGTTAGTCCATTACTATCGTAAATTGATTGCATTACTGGGAGGTAATGAAAACTTAGAATGTGGGACCTTCTTGAAGGGAGTGGTTCATGAAGACATGACTTTTGGGATTACATCTGGTTCCTGGCTCAGTCTCTCTCTCTTGCTCTCTCTCTCTCTCTCTCTTCTCTCGCTGGAAGCCATGACTTTAGTAGCTTTCCTTCCACCATGACATTGTCCTGGGAGTCATCATACCATGGACTAAACCCTCTGAAACCATGAAGCAAAATAAATCTTTTTTCCTTTAAATTATGACATCAGGCCTTTGGTTATAAAAATGGAAAGCTAACCAACAGGTACTCCAGGGATGATGTTATGAAGTCATCACATCAAGAAGTCATCAGTGCTCATGGTCTTATTCCATCCTCAGCTGTGGCTCCCAGCTGATTCTTTCCTTTTAATGAAGCTTTTCAGAATTCTCACCTGTTCTACAACATACCTTGACCAAAACACAGACACATGGCCAAACCTGACAGCAGGGAAGACTAAGAAATGTAGTTTCCCAGCAGGGTACCTTGCTGAGGGTTCTGCTGAGAAAGTAAGAAAACCAGATATGGAAGTCAACTTTCCTCCTCACTATAGCACTATAATCCTCAGCTGATTTTCTAGGTTATAACTAAAAGCTCTTGTTTTTCATTTTAACGTAATTAGTTAATTTTTTTCAAAATGTACAATAAGGATTCTATTCATTCTACATTTTAGACCATCATTGTATGGAAATTTACTTTAGGCTACTAGGAGATTTCTTCTTTGTATATCAATTCTATCAGAAATAAATTTTCTAATATTAAATATAAACTATAATTATCTCAAAAAATATTGTTCCATTATATCAAACTGTATACTCTCCTATTATCTCACAATATGTTTTTCTACTCTGCTATAGCTTCAATCTGGATGTCCCACAAAGGCCCATGTGATAAAGTTTTGGTCTCTGGGGTGTCATTAGAGGGAGGTACGGAGTCTTAGGAGGAGGGCTTTGTAGGGAGTCTTCAGGTCTAGGGGGGATGCCCTTCAAGGGGGCAATGGTACCTCAGGCCCACCCTTTTACTTTTTGACTTCCTGGCCACGGGGTGAGCTGCTCACTCTGCCATGTGCTCCCTGTCAAGGGGGCGATGGGACCTCAGGCCCATCCTTTTACTTTTTCACTTCCTGGCCGTGGGGTGAGCTGCTCACTCTGCCCTGTGCTCCCTGTCAATGGCCTCCAGCATCAAGGAGTTCACCTAATCTTTTGCTGGAATCTTCAAACTGTAAACCAAGATAAATCTGTTCTCTTTATCATTGAACTGTTTCAGATATTTCATTATAGTGAAGGAAATCTGACTAATCCTTATTAATATTGCAGAATGAGTAAAATATGTCACATGATTGGAAAATTCAAACATCCCAGAGTGAAATAAAACTTATCTCTATTCTTTTCCCAGTGGTAAATGCCACTAAACAATTATAGTGTGTACTTCTAGAAAAAGTTTCATACATATTATATGTATTTCGCAGCTGATTCATGAGAAAACACAGAATAATTTGGTAAGAAAGAAAACTAGAAAAGCAGAGAGGAAAGTATTGCAGAAATGATCCAGAGAAGTCCAAAGCCATCCAGCTCAGGAGGATTATGAGATAAGGGAGTGAGACAGTGGTGGGGATACAGGTCAGACATGACCCCACCTCCTTACCCTAAGGAGAAAGGAATGCGGTGGCTGAGGACAATTCTTGACTTGCACACTATACAAGACTAGACACTACTGTTCAATGTCCATCGTGTGGAGTTGGTACACAGACATATGGCATCTTACTCCTCTCTAATTCCCCTTCCCCTTCCTCCTTTATTCCTCCAACCCTAGACTACTTTCTCATCTGCAAAAGGTCTATCTTTCTATTGCCTATCATTCACCTTTTATTTTACTCTTTATTTATATTTGAGTTTCTCTTATAAAAAAATGCCATATTTAACCTTCTATGTGTGTTTTCACTTAATATCATGTTCTCAAAGTATAGCCACTTTCCTACCAGTTACTCAAGTATATTCTTTCTTATGGCTGAATGGCAGCAATGCATTATGTACATATAGACCACACTTTCTTTCTCCATTCATCTGTTACCACACATACAGGCTGTTTCCAAGATTTAACTAAGTGTTCTACTCCTTCCGGAGAATTGTCTCTTGTGTGTCTCATGTGGAGTAGGTCTGGGCCTCCTCCAGTGCAACGATGAAGGAGGAGATACAGGTCATAAAGTAGGAGGTGATAGGACTAGAATAAAGGATTCCATTTTCTCCAGCTAATTCTCTTTCCATGAATAAGTGAATGTGAAAGGCCCCAGATGTCTAACACCTGAGAGATGAAGCTGTTCCAGGCAATGGACACATCACAGCTCTCTAGCCATTCTGATATCTGTCCCTCCACCAAAGAGTCAAGATAAGACAAGAAATTCCCAAAGTTAGGACAAGAAAGCCCTGGATACCACCCAGCTCCCTGTGTCTCAGTGTTCTCCCCAAGCCTCCTCAAAGCTCTCTTAAAGGTCCAGACCCAATTTTTTAATTTCATTTTGTGCCAAGGACACTTTATTTGCAGTTTTCTCAACTCCCACAAGGCCTCCCTGTAGTTCTGTCTGATTTAATTAAAATTGATTCCTGAAAAGAATCACATACAGAATCTGATCTATAACAATGTTCATTGTTCTTCCTTGCTAACTTACTAGAAAACTATACATAAACTCCATCAAATTTGATTGACTGCAAACCCAACCATATCATCATCTAAAAAAGAAAAAATTGTCCCTTCCTAAATTCATTATAAGTCAAACTCAGCTTCACAGGAAGCCCCAAGATCTCAGGCAATTTTTCAAGATTTGAGTTGGGTTTCCTTTAAGGGAAACTGCAAATTTAGATTTGAAATGATGTTTTTAAATCAGTTGCTCTCGATCTGTGGGCTCCAGCTGCTCAAGTTTCATTAGGATGACTTCTCAGGGCCTTTAGATCTTATTTCACATCAGGCTGAGTCTGGTCTTGATTAAAGTTGCAGTGGGGAAAGCATATGGCAGTCCGAGAGGCAGAGGCCCAGTAACAAGCCCCTGCAGGTTCCCGCTGCAAAAACTCAGAGCCCATAAACTGTCTGCTTGGGCTCCAAAGGAAACATCAGCCTGTGCACTGCCTGTGTTTATATATTTGAGTTAATTGAGTTTTTAATTATTAAAAGTGAGACCAGCCAAGCAAGGGATTTAGCCAACTAAGCATTAAAATAGCACATCATTGAGGCAAATTTTCTCCAGCCTCCTATTGCAATTAGTGTGGGGACTCAGCTGTCATCTATTTTAATAGGAAAATAAGAGAGGGTGGAGCTGTAACCATTTATATTTTGCCAAGCTTTTGTATTTGCAACATGGAAAGGATAATGTCTTTAGCTTTGAATTCCATTAGACGAAACAAAACACTTCATCTAGCAAATAGTTCCAGCTGACGTCAGAACTAGCCTTACCAAGAGAAAATGGAAACTTGCTTCCTGCCACCAGAGCTCCAGGCAGAGCAGACCAGGAATCACACTGGTTAATTACACAGATCCTGGATGGGGGCCGTCTGGAAACCAGTGGGCTTTTGTGCTGAGTGCTCATGAATTCTTTATGTTGAAGGAGAAAAGCACTAGAGGTAGAGTTTGCCTCATACAGTTTTTCTTTTCTTATAATTATGCAAAATACTTCAAATTAAAAGGATAGTATCACAGCAGGGCACTCCTGGTAGGATTTTTAGTTTATTTTTAATTGATACATAATAATTTTACAAAATTTTGTGGTACTGTGGTGGATTAACTAATAGTCAACTTGGAATGTGCGACTGAATGCAATCAGTGTGGCTGGGCACAGAAGACCCACCTGAGGATTATTGCCAGCAGCGTAAAAACAGAGCTGAAGAGGATGATCAGAAGCTGTTGATTTTCTAGCCATTGGTTTTCCTGATGAAACTTTAACTGTTCTCTTTGTGGAGGAGCTCAGGGCCTCACTGTCCCGGGACTGGCTGCTGTTCCCGTGAGGGCAGCTCTGATCTTCACAACGAGCATCACTTCTTGGCTCCAGTGCGGACCCCTGAGCCTGGTGGCACAAATCCTTCACCTGGCTGGCACAGGTTTTCTAGCTGCCACCACACAGACCTTTGGCCTTCCGGGTGGAGATTCTCAATACAGACAAGCATGAGTTATTACCGTCGGCTCCAGGCCTTCTCTTATGGGAGACATGGCTGTGGGATCTAGGCCTTTGGCTGGCTTTTGGGGGCCTCAAATTGGGTGGTTAAATCTCTTGCCCTCCTCTGCGTTTGACTTTTGGGGTGACTATTTTACAATAATGCTATAAATTATGTGTGCTGGATTAAATCTATCCCCTTGCAAACCCTGACTATATCAGGCATCTATGAGGTTTTAACGCATGTACGCATTACTTATGTAATTAAGTCGTCAAGGTGGTCAGGCTATCCATCACCTCAAATGTTTAGTTTCTTTATGGTGAAACATTCAGATCTTTTCTTCTAGTTATTTTGAAGGTATTTTTGCTTTTAAGATGACTATATCTTTTCCCTTTAAAACTGTATCGCATAGTCCTTTCTCTTGCCCAATTTTCACTATTACTTTTTTAAAAAGTTTGCTCTTCATTGAGGATATCCTCATAAGTGAAATAAATAGGGCACAGATAGGTACATATCGCATCTTTTCTCTGGTATGAGAAAATAAAGATGTAAATGAGTCCTAGCATTGTATGTTATATATTGTGAAATAGAAAATGCTCAATGTAAAATAGGGTGAAGGGGGAAAATGTTGAGATTGTAACAAAAAAGCAAGGAAACAAATTTTATGTATATGCGGGATGGCAGGGTGCATAGGGCTGGGGGAAAAAATGAGAATTAAGTTGTGTCTTATACTGGTACAAATCCCCATTATGGAGTGCAACCATGATGTGTATATTTAATGTACCAATAAAGATTTTAAAAAAAAGAACTTGAAAAAAAAAAGTTTGCTCTTCATGAAGAAACAGTAGGGATGTTGTTTTTTTTTTTTTTTTTTAATTATCTTTATTGGTACATTAAATATACACATCATGATTGCACTCCATAATGGGGATTTGTACCAGTATAAGACACAACTTAATTCTCATTTTTTCCCATAGCCCCACCCACCCTACCACCCCCCCATATATATAAAATTTGTTTCCTTACTTTTTTGTTACAATCTCAACATTGTGGTTTTTGCACAGATTAGAGGGAAACTGGATCTTCCCTGACAGCCTGTACACTCCAGTTGGGTTTCCAAGACAAAAACAAGGTTCTGTCTTCACTGGAGGCTGCTCCGACGTAACGTTCTGGGATTCCTAGAAATGCCTGCAAGGCCATCCAGAAGATGAGAGCATGGTTGGAGATCCAGGACATCAGGGAAGTGAGCATCGGGGCTTGGGAGAGACAGAACTGAGGTGTAGCCACAGGCAAGTGAGACACTCAGAATCTGCAAGGAAAAAGAAATAACTTTTATAGCTGCTTCTTTGCTGCTCGAAGGAAATTAGCATTCTTGGTCCATTTACTTAGCATCTGTTCTGTATTCGTTCAGATTCAGCTATCACAAAACATCTCATTTTACACATGAAGAAAATCTCTGTGCCCTTGTTTGTTTGTTTGAGACAGGGTCTTGCTTTGTAGTTTAGACTGTCCTTGAACTCACCATGTAGCCCAGGATGACCTCGAACTTGCAACAATCCTGTCTGCTTGCCTCCCAAATTCTGGAATTACAGTCACAAGCCAGCATGCCCAACATCATGGTATATGGTACCAGGGATCAAACTCAGAACCTTGTGCTTGCCAGGCAGATGCCGGAACAACTGAACTAAATCCCCAGCCCTTCTGTGATGTCAAGTGACCTACTCAACATCACAAAAGTCTTTAGCAGAGCAGGATAACCAAATGGATGCTTGGAATCCAAAGTCAGGGTCCAGTCCACAGGCTGATGAGCCTAATCCTCCTGCCCAAAGGCCAGGGGTTGCCTCTCAGTGAGCAATGGAGCTTTTCAGAGCTCAGCAGTTCTGGGGGACAGAAGTAGGGGGTGGAAACCAGAGGAAGTGGACATATTAGTTGCTATTTCAGAGGCAGGGACAAATCTTCTGACCTCCTAAGCCTACTGAATCATCTTCTACTCTTCTTTCTACTGCTGTGGTTTTAGTTTGTCCCTCACAGTTCACATGCTGGAGGCTTGGTCTTCAGCATGGAGGTCACAGTTAGGTCAGAGGGCTGTACATTCGTGGACAGAGTAAGTTGCTTCCTGCTAGTGATCAGGTCATGGAACTGAATTATTTCCTTCACCAGAGTCTAGCTGACTTTGGCGCTCTAAGTATTCTCTTATTGAGCCTCCAGAATTGTAAGACAGTTAAGCCTCTTTTCTTTATAAAGCACTCAGTCTCCTGAACTTTATTATAGTAAAAGAAGGCAAACTAAGGCACCCATCTTTTTTTTTCCCTCCTACCAGTTCTTTTTTTTTTTTTTTGACATGCTCCCTGCCAAATACACCTTTCTCACAGACTCTTCTACCTTTCTCTTTCCCTATTTCAAGCCACTCTCTCTCTCCTCCTGAGACACAAAGGGAAGACTCACCTGCAGATAGGAAAATCTGGTTACAGCAAAGGATTCTTCCCAGTTAGAGCCAAAAGCACGTAAGAGAGAAGAAAGGAGAGGGGAGAGAATTGGTTGAGGGGAAGGGAAGGGAGGGGAGGACAGCAGAGGAGAAGAGGAGAGGCCAGGACAGGAGAGGAGGCCAGGGTGACATCATGGATCTGCAGGGCAGTCCCGTAACAGGAGCAGCTTCCGGAGGCTATTCCTAGTCTTCCTTCTGTTCCTTCTTTCCACAAGGTTCCTCATTCTTCCACAGAATCCAGACCCTACAGAATCCTTGCTGGTGGCGCTGCTCAACCCAAAAGGAGACAAGTCCTGTGGGTAAGGTTATTCCTCTAACTCAGAGAACGCTGGCTAGAGATCCATAAAGTTCTTGCAGTCTGAATGTCTCCAGGGCAGAGATTTGAAGTCAGGGAGCGGAGTCCCTCACCCTCTGGAAATATAGAATATTCCTGAGACCTGTCAGACATCCCTTAAGATGCCTGGGTTTGTGAGGCCCAGTCTGAGTTCTCCGATCCCCGTGGGCCAGAGAACCACATGGACACCAACAGAATCCAGAATACTCTCCAACCCCTAACTTGACATCAGGCAGCAAAACCCTGGAAGCACATTTCCTCTCCTAGGAACCATGGCAGCCCACTCCTGACCTGGCGTCAACTCAGCTCGAGGCTGGTGTCAAACCGAACTCGGTCATGATTAACAAGAAAGGGGGTCAGGATTCATGAGTGATATTTTTTAAAGACTCTTGGCCTGCACAGATTTTATCTGAATGCTCTCTTTATATACTCAAAGGGAAAAGCGGGAGCAGAAAAAATATCACAGACCCCTAATGAGGTGCCTGGCTTTTCTGGTCCAGGTTTCTGGTAATAAATAGTGAGCTTTGACCCATGGGAAATTCTGGAGACAGGTACAGGTGGCCAGAGAGAGAGCACAGGTTGAGCATTTTCTATGCAGCAATGGTTACCGCTTCATATTTAGTCCTCATACGTATTACATTGCCTATAAACTCATGAGCCTTGAAGGAGTTGTGGTGTGTCAGCCCTGTGCTTCTTTATAAATCAGTTTTGTTTTTCTTTGTTTCTACAGTTTAAAGTAAAAGTTTAAAATAACACAAAAAATCAGAGTTTTACTAAAGCTACTTCTAGGATTTTTTTTTAAATGGGCACTGAATTATTTTATTTGCTTTCCTGTTGTTAGTTTGTCATAGGTCCAACTAAGAAACAGCTCAGGGTTAGTCCTGGCCCTCTTTCCTGAATTTTAAAAATCCAAACAAAACACAATTGTTGATCCCCTGGGCTAAAGACATAGGTCTACAGATCTGTGGAAGAAGAAAAGAAGCCCTCCTCAGGGTTCAGTGAGTTTATTACTACCATTCAGGACATTTAGGAACTAATGGATAAATTTAAATATATTTGCTGCTCTTGGAAATGAGATGTTCCTGAAGTGAAGAGCTAGCCGCACATCAGGGCTGTTCCAAAGGCACTGCATTTCTGAGTTTTCTTTATAAAGTACTCACCATTTTTCAAAGCAGAAGGAGTCCAATAGAGACTGCAGCACTTTATAATTACTAAGTTCATTCTTCTTAAGGCAACTCTCCAGTATTGAGAAACTAAAGCCAAATAAGACATATTTTAGAAATCTCTGTCAAAGAATGTAGAGTGAGATTTCATCCAATAACCAACAAACTCTCATTATCTTAAGCTTTCTCAAAGAAATGTCTGTCTTCCTGACACAAGATGTTCTCTTTCAGTGTGAATGCCAGAGATTATATTTTGCTCATGTAAAACAGTCCCTATGTTATTGGATTCCTTTTACATTTTTTACTGTTCTCTTGAAAGATTAAAACACCTTGGTGGGCAGCCTATAATGATATCCGCACAGCAGAGTGGACATTCAGTCCCTTAGTGCATGATAGGACCTAAAACACTCCTAGAAATAAAATGGAACTTGATGTCCAGAACTAGGTAACACAGTTCATAGCAACAGAATCTCTGCTATTAAAAATGGTGAGACTGAGTCATTCATACTCAAGTGGACATACCTTCAGGACATCCTCATAAGTGAAATAAATAGGTCACAGTGTGTAAATATCTTATTTTTTCTCTGATATGAGGAAACGAAGATTTAAATGAATTCTAGTAGATATAGTTGATATTGTAAAATAGAAAATATGTAAAAGGAAAGAGGGTGTAGGGGTAAATGACAAGAGGAAGAAGAATGTTATAGTAATTAAAAAAAAGGAAACAAAGCTTATGTATATGGGGGTGGGGGTTGCAGAGCAGGGGGAAGGAGAAAAAATAAGAATCAAGTCATGCCATATTCTGGTACAAATTCTCAATGTTGAATGTGATGATGATGTGTATTCATAATATCTCAAAAAAGACTTGAATTTTTTTAAATTTAAAAATAAAAATAAATAAATAAAACAGAAACTCAGATCGGGCAAGTCCTCCTTCTTAGACTTTCAGCACACCAGAGGGAAAGTTCCTGATAAACATCATTTCATCCGGTACAAGAAACTTGTTCCTTGGGTTTGGGTCTCCTTCCAGCATGATTTGCCAAATAGACACAGATGCTACAGGACTCTCCCACCAAAGCCTAGTGACTGCAGCCAAGTGGTGTTAGTGTGTAGCTTTGAGTGTGCATTCAAAGCCAGAAGAACACATTACTGCCACCATCCTGTATTCAAACCCTGGCGTGGCTCCTCACAAATTCTTCTCATTAGCTTTGTTTTTACATGTATTAAACTATTATTGATTTATTTGCATTCATTACAACTGCTTACCTTGTTTTACCCTAATCCAAATACTCACGTCATTATTCTCTTCCTAAAGAACCCCAGAATCAAGGGAGAAGTCCTGTGTGAAAAATAGGACTTTATCACAGGAAAAACAAAAAGTGGTTCTGTCAATCTTTCTTAGATGAAGATTTCCAAAAACTTCGAAGGTGTCATTAAACCCATTACTAAGGCCCCTCCTTCTACTCAAGGCTACTGTGTGGTTTGGGGCACTACACACCTCCCGAAGGCCCTGTGCTCAGTGTGGACTTTGGTAGTCTTCTCTCATGTTACTTCCAATTCTGACCTATTATATTTATTTATATAAATCAGCTGTAACCCTAAATATATGGGGGCTCACATGTAGTACAGATTTTTCTTTTTTTTAATTACTTAAGTGACATATTAAGCATTAAAAACAATATCAAGTTCCTACATATGTACGCCCACACCAGCAGCGACTCAAAATATATTTTACTTGATTTTTCTACCTTAATATACAATGTAAATGTCAACATGCATCCATCAACCCTACCACCACTCCTTATTACTTTTCTCCCACTTCTCCTCGCTAGTTCCCCTCCTCAAACATGTTCTTTCTTCCTATTTCACAAGCTACTGTACATTATGATTCTCACTCACCCTTTCAGTTTCTCAGACCAGAGAAATGATCAGTATTTACACAAGTGGGTCCTATTTATTTCACTTAAGAGTTCAGCCTCAATGTGCATCCATTTAGTTATAAATGTCTCAAGTTTATTGCTTTTCATGGCTCAGTAGGACTCCATTTTATTTTTCAAGCACTTCATCCTTATCCAGTCTCCAGTTGATGAGTATTTGGGCTAATTCCAAGATTTAGCTATTAGAAATTGTGCTGCTATAAACATAGGTATGCATATATCATGGTAGGGTGCTTTTAATTCTTTTGGGAATATATCCAGCAGGGAAATAGGGTCAGATGTGGCCCTAATCCTAGAATTTTGAGGAATCTCCGCACTGATTTCCACAGCCATTGCACAAGTTTACATTCCCATCAACAATAAGAAGGTTTCCTTTTTCCCTACAGCCCGACCAGCATTTGTCATTGGTTGACTTCCTCATAGCTACCATTCTTTCTGGAGTGAGATAGAAGCTCAGCATTGTTTCCTTCCGCATCTCTCAAATGACCAGTGATGTTGAACATTTTTTCATATGTTTATTTGTTGATTCTACTTCATCTGAGGAATGTGTGTTCATTTCAGATGCCCATTTCTGTATTGGGTTTTTTTAATTTGAGGGTCTAATTTTTTAAGTTCTTTGTATATTCTAGATAGTAGGCCTCTATTGGAAGAACAGCTGGTAAAAAATTTTTCCTACACCGTGGGTTGTCTCTTCACTCTCTTGGTGGTTTTTGGTGCTGTGCAGGAGCTTTTTAATAGGAATGAATCACAGTTATTGACTCTGTGCTGATTCACAAAGGTTTTGTTCATGAAGTGTTTGTACCAATGTCTTCAAGAGTTCTAACTAGCCTCCCTTCTGGTAGGTTTAGTGTTTCTGTTTTAGTATTTAGATTTTTAATATGTTTTGTTTTCAGTGTAGTACATGATGAGAGGTATAGGTCTAGTTTTACTTTTTGGCAGGTTGGGACCCAATTATTCCACCATCACTTATTAAAGAGGCTGTATTTCCTCCAATGAGGATGTTTGACTTCTTTGTCACAGATGAGGTGGCTTAGTATGTCTGGAGTTGTTTCTTTGTCTTCTAATGTGTTCTAATCAAGTCTGTTTCTTTGCCAGTACCATGTTGTTTTAATTACAGTAACTTTCTTCTTTTCTAGTTGTGACAAGGCTCTGGTTTTTTATTCAAATCTTTATTGGTACATGATGAATACATATCATCATTGCATTCAACATTGAGAGATTGTTCTAAAATATAACACAACCTGATTCTCATTTTCCCTCTTTCCCCACCCACTCTGCAACCCCCCACCTCCATATACATATGCTTTGTTTCCTTTTTTATTACTATCACATTCTTTTTCCCCTCATTATTTATCCCCTACAGCCTCTTTCTTTTTAAATATTTTCTATTTCACAATATCAACTATATATACTACAACTCATTTACATCTTCATTTTCTCATACCAGAGAAAAAATACGATATTTACACATCTGTGATCTGTTTATTTTGCTTATGAGGACATCCTCAGGGTACATCCCTTTGAGTATGAATGACTCAATCTTATCATTTTTAATGGCAGAATAATACTCCATGCTATAAAAGAACCACATCCTTATCCAGTCTCCAGTTGATGGACATTTTGGTTGTTTCCAAGGCTCTTTAATGAAGGAGGCAAGACATCAATTTACATTCTGATCCAAGCTCCTCCTTGTAGAGTGGCACTTTGAGTAGTAGTGATCCAAAGGGGCCCTACTCCCTTGCAGCTGTGAAAAGCAGAATCCACCAGATATGGACACATCATTTCCACTTCTCTTTATCCTCTTGATAGTAAGACACATCTCTTCTTTGAAAATTCTCCCATTTCTAATACATTTTTCACATTTCAAATGTTTCCATTCCATTTCCTGGATTGGCCCTGAGCAAAGATTCTATGACACTGGCCTGAGTTAGAGAAAGAGAAGTAACTAGCAGACATGGCTTCTGTATGCCCTACATTATTCACAGTGTCTACTTGTGAAAATTAAACAGAAATAGAGAAGAAATACACAGTGCTAGACGTGACAGTTCTAGACCTACTGATGGCTTATATCAACTTACAGCTTCCTCATAGTTTACAGTAAACCAAAACCAAAGAAGGAACTGTCTCTCAGTCACTGAGAATATTCCAAAACCATTACATCACAGAGGATGCTGGGAATGTCTTATGATGCCTCTTCACAAGTCTGGCCTAGAGCAAGGGATGCAACATGGATGAGAGAAGGAGGAATAGAAAATTATTTGTTAGAATTTTGCTTAGAGACTACTATTACAACTTAGATGTGTAGTCATTGGCTAACGGTATGTTTAACTGATCAGGTTCAGTGACTGAAAAAGTGAATTTTAAGGTCAGTATCCTCTGAGCATTGCAACACACACACACACACACACACACACACACACACACACACACAACTGAAACCAAACTAGAAATTTGTATTTCTGACAGGAAATATTTCTACTTCTTCAGGAATAGTTCTTTTAAAAGTTATTAATGATGCAGGTTTTTCCTGCTTCCACCCAACTATGTGGCTATTAAGCACTGTGGTAACATCACTCCACTGAATTCCAGCAATTTCTTTGAAAGTTCTACCTTCCAAGTGAAAACTAAAATATTTGCTTAAAATAACTCTACAGTTTCCTGAAACAGAGACCCAGGACTCTTGCCCAGGACTGGGGGACGTACAATACTGATCATTTGTAAACTCTTGGCTCTCTTAGAAAATATTGAGAGTTTCTCCTCTTTCACAAAGAACTGTGTCCCAAACATTTATCAACCAATGACACTGTATCTCAAGAAGAACTCTATGTTCACAAAATGATAGTGTTAAATCACATTATATTTGTTTAAAAAAAAAAAAAACAGTTGTCTTTTTCTTCTGGCAGAGAAGTTGTTTCCTGAGGCTTAACAGGATCAAATAAATCCTTTATTGGGTCTAATGACATCGTTATTTAACACATCACATTTTCTATCACACTCATTGTATTTTATGCCTGGCCATCCTCCATCAGTTTAAGTTATTCTCCAAATTTATGGAGAGCAATAAAACTAATAATTAAGTTACAGATGTTATCTAAGGAATTGCTGTTTCTCAATTTGAGTCGTGTTCCTGAAGGTCGGTAGCCTCTCATTTCCTAAGCAACACTGCCATCTAGTGGTAACTCCGTACATTTCCCAGGAAATCTGCAGACTTGCGAGAACTAGAAACACAGAGATCACCAAAGTCTGGGACTGATTTATATCCCTAGAAGTTCCTCCAGTTGCAGATGAAGTTCATAAATGAGAGCGATGTCGTCCAAAGAAATTTTCCAACTATAGTTTGTAACAATCAATATCACAGTATATTACATAACTACTTTTGGCTATTCGATGAAGAGAATCTGAATTTAGATAAAGAACATAGTAAGAAGAAAGTCTGTCATTTCCACCAAACATTTCTTTCAGCACTATTAGCCTAAGTATTTCAAATTCTGCCATTCTTACATCAAGGTTACATTTGGCTTTTTCCAGGAGCCTTTCATGTCTTCTTGTAACATTAAGGGATTAGGATAATGAAACATTACACAGGGCTCTGAAAGAAAAAAAGTAAAAATACATGTGTTCGTTACCATAAAATGAAACATGCTCCATTTCAATTTTCCCATTGGTGCATTTGGTATTTTGCCAAGTAAATAGAAGAGGCCAGGTTTTTCCACTCAATGTTTGGGGGAATTCCAGTCAAGGTAGGCCACCTGTGAACTCTAATATTTGGATGTCAATTTCATTCATTTTATATTCTCCTCTAGAGAGTATATGAATAATCATAAAGCTGTTGCCAAGTCTGGATCATCCAGGTGCCTTTTAACTTCCTTTGGCCAGAGACATGACTATTCAGACTACAACCAGTGGGGACTCATTATTCTAACTACGCCTCCATCTGAACAGATTGGTAAGATGGAAGGGACTGATTTCTAAGTTTAATAACAAACGCACATTCTGACAGCTTCACAAGGAAACTGTCTAAATATGAAACAAAAGAGAAAATTTTCTACCTCTAGGGAAGAGAAATAAAATTTCTATTCTTTGTTACCCTCTTTTATTGAAAACTTAATTGTATAGCCTATTATTTTCCATACATTTTTATGTATGCATGCTGATAAGAAATAAATATATTTACCGTTTGCCTGGCAGGTCCTGAGTTGGATCCCAGTACCACCAAAATGTGTGTGTGTGTGTGTGTGTGTGTGTGTGTGTGTGTGTGTGTGTTTGTGTGTGTGTGTGTGTGTCATTTTCACTGATTCACCTATTTCTGGGTCAAGGCAAATAGTTTAATATGTTCAAAGGTTTTTAAATTACTACATCATTTTCCATGTAGAAAATGGGGTAGCATAATCATAAAATAAATTCTTTCTGCAATATTCTACATTTGAGTTATTAAAGCTTGGTCTAAACTAATGTCTCTCAAACCTGCCTGAAGTTTAAAATACAGATATCCTTGGTAATCCTTATTCAGTAATACTGAGGGAAGTCTGAGACTCTGTCTCTGAGAATCAAGCCTGTTGAGTGATTTTCAAACAAATCTGGGAAATACCAGCCACCATTTTAATTGAAGTAACTCAAGATCTAAAAAGAGTCATAGTTCAAATGTGTTGTAAGTACAATTTGGTTTTTAAATTGCCACTTCTAAACAAACCAAATATTCAAGAGCAGGAAATAATTATTTGAAATTTTCATCAAATTAAAACACTGTACTAATTATATTAATGAGTCTTTATATGGAATGTTATTCAGTGTTCACTGACTTATATTTACATTAAAGTTTACATGCCTATGTTTAAGAGTATAGTACTATGTACAGAAGATTAGAAAAACTGAAACCCTGAAAAAAGCAAGAAACTAGAAGAGAACCAGAAAGAGAAAATGAAAAGGCAGAACAAGGCAAGGAACTCAAGGGACAGCGTGAATGCTGAACAAATAAAGCTGACAGAAGTATCAAGGCACAAGGGAACTTTATTTTATGGTACAAATGATAGAGGGTATAAAATAAACAAAAGGAAAAGATAAACATACAGAAAGAACAAGGATAAATGATATTTCTGGCTTTGACCTTTTATTGAATAACTAACCCACTTTTTATTACTATAACAAAATACTGGAGGCAGGATACTTTGTAAAGAAAAGAGATTTATTTTGGCTCAAGGACGTGGAGGTCCATGATTTAAAGACAACATCTAATAATGACCTTCTTGCTGGCAGAATTCCAAGACACACAGAGAGCATGTGACAAGGCACAGCGAGCAGGTGTGTGCGTATCTCTTCTAGTTTCTCTTCTTCTTATAGAATCACCAGAATCAGTCATGAGGCCTCCACCATAATGACCCTATCTAATCCCAATCATTTCCCAAAGGTCCCACCTCTAAATATCATCTGGGCGGGGGATTTAGCTCAGGGGCACTGCACCTACCCCCCAAGCTCAAGCACAAAGTTTCCAGTTGGATTCCCAATACAGAACATAAAATACAATAAACATTATGGGGGGATTAAGTTTCTACCTTCTTAGTGTCCCACCCTAGGGGCTAAATTCCAACACAGGAAACTTTGGAGTACGGCATCATTTTACTGAGTGAAAACTCTGTTCAATGGGTGATAGAGTCAGGATTCTCCCCTCCCTTGTAAAAGTTGGTAAAACATAACTCCAAGTGGTCAGAATTGACATTAGTTGTAGAAAAACAGGTCCTAAAAAAGCATAGAAAATTATTCAGAATCAGATTTTCTAGAATATCTCTACAAGAGCTCTATTAACAAAGGGGTCCCTTTTGCTGGTAAAGTTTGGAGAACAATGCATTAGATGTTCTTCTTAAAAATTCCTGCACCATACAACATTAAGGCAAGGCCTACTTAGCTCACCTTTAACTCAGTATTTTCCAAACCTTTCTAACCGAAAGATACTTTTTTCACACCACATTTCATCACAATTCCATAACATTAGTGAGAAGAGCTCGACAACCTGGTTTGAGTCATTGCTCCTATATTTTTGCTCGCTATGTGGCCTGGAACAGGTTATTGAAAAATGACCCTGAGCCTTAGCTTCCGCATCCATAAAAAGAGCTTAAGCATATAAAATGCTTAGTCTAGTGACTGGTACATGGATTAAGTACTAGTTACTAGTTTTCTACTGAAGACATTCTGGAAAACCTAAGGTCAGGTTAAACTTTCCATCAAATTATCCATATAGAGTATTAATTACATTATGCCATCCTTCTTAAAACATCTAGAAGAAATTCATTCTTCCAAGAAAAGAAAACCATAACATTTTTCATTTTTTTCTCTGCCCTATCTCCTACCTTTCTCAGTGAGGCAATTTAAATAAACCCACGTGGGGATTCAGCTCAGTGGTTTTGGCACATGCCCTACAAGTGCAAGGGCCAGGGTTAGATCCCCGGTAACCATGTACAACAACGCCGGGCGTGGTGACTCACACTCACCACCAATCAGTACCACACACCACAGTGCTGGGTGTGGTAATCCCAACACTCAGGAGGCAGAGGCAAGAGGAGTGTTGTGAGTTCTAGGCTCATGTGGGCTACATAGTGAGCTCAGGGCCAGCCTGAACTATAAATCGAGACCCTGTCTCAAAAACTAAAAATATAAATAAATAAATAAACCCACAACCAGCAGTTAGTCCCATCCAAGCAAGGTCAGTATCTGGAAGTAAGGAAGTACTATAAGCAACACAAGGCAGTACAGATCCAGGTAGGTCTTGGATCACAGATGAACACCGAAGGCAAAGTTATTCTGGCAAGAGAATTCTCACACTGGCCAGTCAGTAAAACTGTGCTCAGACCAAACACAGGGGGTGGAAAAGGTGAGGCAGGCCCTGGACCACCTCATGCAAAGGGAAAGGCTTCGCCTCATACCCTCTCCCAGCCCTAACCATGCACTAGGACTCCAAAGCTTGTCTACATGTTCTCTATCCATGGATGTCAGTGAAAATCCAAAACCTGATTCACATAATGGCATCACTACTCTCAAATATTTGCACTTACATCTAACATCTTTCAAATTATTGCATTCAAGCTCTAAAAGTGAAAAGTTAAGCATTGGCTAATAAAGCATAGATAGGTGGGAAAGACTCCCTCCTTGGAGAAAGTCCTTTGGGTCCTGTCTGCCATATTCAGCGCATCGTGTCAGTGACGCCTGTATTTTCTCAGGTCTTCTCTCACTGTGTGTTACCATGAGCTGCATCCTTGACTGAGTTAGCACACACTGGTAAATCTGGGCTTCTAGGTGATAGTGCCGGAGAAGGACGGACTCAACTCACTGTCAGTGTTATGGATGTAGATGTACAATAGACAAAAAGAAGAACGTAAAACACCTGTGCTGATTCCCTAGTCCTTTGAGGTTGATGGCAGTCAACCTGTATTCTGTTAGGGATAGAAGACCCTGCTTAGCTAAGTTTACTTCACTTGTGATTGTGAACGTGAGTGTTACTATTTGCTTAATCACACCAGTGAAGTAAAGGCTGTAACACCCTATAAAATGAGAAGTGTAACTGAGGTCAAGGTCAAACACTGAGCATGGCTTTAGCACCAGTAGACCTTATTGTAAATATGTATTTCTTTTTTTTTTTTTTTTTTTAGGTTTTTTTTTTTTTTTTTTTTTGAGACAGGGTCTTGCTTTGTGGTTCAGGCTGGTCCTGAGCTCAGCCTCAAACTCACATCACAGCGATCCTCCTGCCTCTGCCTCCTGAGTGCTGGGATTACAGGCGTGAGCCACCACGCCTGGCACTGTGGTATGTGGTACTGGTTGCTGCTGGGTGTGAGTCTCCACACCCAGTATTGTTATGTGGTTACCGGGGAATCGAACCCAGGCCCTTGCGCTTGTAAGACAGGCGCTGGAACCACTGAGCTAACTCCCCGGCCCTGTAAATATGTATTTCTTATTTTGTCTTTTTTGTTTAACCCTGATTCCATGTCTCTGCGTGTTCTTCCTCGGATTCCCATAACACTATGATCTCCCAAATAATGTGATTAACCATCAGTGCCTGTCTTGAAGATCAACCACAGAACCTCCTACCTCCTGTGGGTATACACTGCTAAGGAGTGTAGAAAGCCTTCTCTATGACTGAAGGTCTAGGCGAACACTGCATCCTCAGGACCCAGCACAGTGTGTGGGTTATCAATTAACAGAACAGAGCAAATACCTCTTAAATTAATGAATGATGAATAAGCAAAACTTTTCTTTCTCTTCTAATTTAAAACTCATGACTCAAGGAGTTAGATCAACCCTAAAGTCTGCTGTTTTAACATGTGACTCGGCAGCTCTTTCCTTAGTGGAGGAAGATAGAAGTGGAAAGAATATAACACCTCATTCCCAACATGCCAACACCAATATTCAGTTGCTAAAAGGTCTGATTCATAAAGTAATAC